>JAODUD010000043.1:10303740-10332302 GCA_026784285.1 Stomatorhinus walkeri | reverse complement strand
GGGGAGAATCGATGGCAACATCAATGGAAAAATTACACCACCAGAGAAAAGAAAATGTCAGAAGACGTTTGTCCGAGGCCAGAATGACTAACTGCAGGAGCACAGAGAGAGCCTGTGTCGCCCCTGGAAGCCTCTTTGCATCGGCATTTCATCGTCTTTGGTTGGGCGCCTTTGGTGACTCTGTAGGTACCAGTTGAGTCCTTTCATGAGTTTGATGCACAATGGAATCAAGAGGCACAGGATATAACAAGGCATTTGTTCAGAAATGCTTTCCTCTACCAAGTATGCCATATGTATTATTTATTTATTCCTGTTAAATGTCAATGCACAAAGCTTCCCACAAACTTTTCAATAGCTCATCCTTGGCATGGCGTAATGGAGGGCCGGCAGGCTACTGTTGGGGACTCTCCGAACGTTTTTAAAAAGAGAAAAGAAAACTGCTTTTTGGATGTGGTGATATGAAGATGACAGTGTGGCCCTGTGACTGGTAAACGATATTCGCTGTTGTGCATTGCTCACTGAAGCATGACTGTGTGCTTTATTCTGCTTTAATTTCGAGATTTCGATGCTACATCCCACAACTTTGTTTTATGCCTGTCTGTCTGAACCACCCGCCCCTCCCCCAACCCCTCAGTTCCCTGGTGTGAGTCTTGGAGCCAGTCTCGGCCATGCTGCAGCCATAGTACCAGGCGAAGAAAATTGCTGGTTGACCGGGGAGACTTCAATGCTGTAACCTTTGTGCACTTTTCTTTTGACTGCATTAAGTTAGCATCGTATGGAGGAAAGGAGCCAGAGAGCCCAAGGGAATTTTTTAATCATATAGCTACAAAAAGAGGCTTCTTCCACTCATCCAATTTTTCATACTGTACATCATTAATCTCTTGTGTCACGGTATCTGTTTATGTTTGTAAGCTTTATCCAATTAACTTGTGTCTCAGTTGAGATGTTGAGAATGCTATATAAAAATAAATTGAATGTGATAGTTTTTCTTTTTTCCTTATTGTTGTTTTAAGGCACTTGTGGTAATTGCAGTGCTTAGATACAAAGCCAATTAAAGACAATGACTGTTCTTAAAAAAAGGGAAAAAAATTCTCATGGACCCACTTATGGAGAAAAAAAATCAGCAGCATGAAGTTTTCAAGTTTTAGTATTAAAAAGACAGTTCTGATGCAATGATGTGTAGAAGACCCTGAAACACACATTAGATATGGAGCAGTTAAGTTTGAAATATGTGAATTAAATATAAATTGACAAGGATAGATAAAAAATGTTCCAGTTCCTACAGATGTACAATTTATATGGTAAACCAGGATTTTTTTCTCTGTGCTTACTGTACAGTATATTCTCAATAAAGTCCCCTTTCTATTTATTGAGCACCAATAGCGATATGCTCACATCTTCGTCTGACACAAGAATGACGTCTTCTATAATAACCGGTGTCCATGCAACACTGGTTTTCCAATTTTTACTTCAACACTCAAAATGCAAATGCAAATTATTTAATTGCTGCACATCGCTCATCGTAGTAAAGTATCCTGCGAGTCGGAAATACTTCAGGCCTGTAATAATCACATCTGCACCATTCATGGTGGGAAGAGCAGTTATCCAGTGAATTGGGGCTGATATTCATGGGGGCTGATTCGGCTTCTCATCTTCAATGTGAAGATACTGGTTCACCAAAGCATGCATGCTATAGATATTCTGTGGGTGCCATGACAACTACAATGGGAGTAAGGCATACAATCATTAAATTTCATTAAGCTCCTCAAACAGTAGCGCTGCTTCACTGGGAAGCAAACTTTTTTTTTTACAGTGACCCTGGAGGTGTGAGCCAGTACCCTTAATTAGTCATTGCGTCTGATACATTCTTTATTTCGCTGAGTCCATGGAGCTTTCTGTTTGATTCCCACACAAGCTGAAAATGAATAAGATGTTTATTCACGCCCCCCAGGCTGAAATGACCTCCTGACCACCTCAGACCCCTTTGTGACGCTTCAATACTTTTTATTCACTATTCAAACTGGACCGTGGTTTCTAGTTCTGAGGCACCAACTGGCAGTGTACAAAGACTCTTTGCTGTACTGCCTTTCACTGGGCCTGATAGGGCCTTAAGGATTGGCATTAATAGCTATGAATGCTTAAAAAAGATCATTTGATATCACTACAGCAGTGTTCCCCAATCCAGTACTCGGAGACCCACACGCAACCCACATTTTTGCTTCATCTCAGCTCCCTCCTGAGGGAGCAAAAACTTGGACTGACTGTAGGTTCCAGAGGACCAGATTGGGAAACACTGCACCACACAGTGCCAGAGGTCATTTTGAGGTGGCACATCAATCAATATATAAATAGAAGGCATCAAGAAAATAAGGGAATATTTAAGGCACCAAAATGCTGTAACTACATAAATTATAATTCAGGCAGAGGTGGAATTATCAAATGCACATTTAATACATCAATTTCTTGCAGTTAAGGTAACAGGTTTACACTAAGTACAAGATTCCCAAACTTCTGCATTACTCCTGTTCTGAGAGCACATGTTTAGCACAGCAACACTATGAGCTCATTCTTCATCAGTATTTCATCAGGGACACAGAGAAACAGTTATGTAATAAATGGAGTTTTTAAATCAATGTCTGATTTAACTAAAATGTAAAATTGACAGGGAAGGGGGGGGGCAAGTTTCAGTCTACGTTGGCTAGCTTCTCTTGTAATATTGAATTGAGGTGTTTATTACTGGGCAGTTTGACAAAGTTTGGAATGACTAGCATGTCGTGTTTACCATCATTTAGGCTCAAGGCCTCTATATCTAAAAACTCGATCACCACACGTTTTCGTTTCAGCTCGTCCTGGAACCGAAACTGAACTCTACGTTCGCTTGATATCATCACATTTAATTTTATTCCAGTACATCATTTTACAGCTGATGGGCGGGTGCCAATACCTAAGTTTGTCCTTGGAGGGGATTTTTATGCGGCTCATTTCATAGTGGGACATTGCTGGTTTCCATGGAAACCGTGTCAGTTGTAGCTGAGAAGCGTGGCATATCGTACATCTTAATGGCACCAATACAAATCAGCAAGATGCTTGAAGTACTGCAGAAACATCTGAAACACAGTACGATGCGTATTTAAACTGCCCAGGACTACAAAGCTCTTAGAAGATGTCATTTTTTTTTTATTTTTCCATGTTCAACTGAAATTTGCAGTCCGCATCAAATTTATATTACTTGTTATTTATATTCATATTACATTTATGGGTAGCAGGTGGTACAGAAGCTAAAGAATTGGATTTGTGACCAAAAGTCCATGGTTACATCCTAAGAGCGGCTTCCCTGGCAAGGGCTGGTTCAGTAAATCCCAGTCGTATAAGTAGACAGGTTTAAAATTAGATCACGGCATCCAGTAGGCGAATAAATAATGCAATGTAAAATTTAAATTCTGATATTTATTTTAATGGCGCTCCTAAAAAAATTTCCAAGGAGTCCTCCACGTTACGGCAGCTACCTGCAGGAGTTCACCACCGTGGCTGATGGGAAAGGCGCCCCCCTCCCCCCCGTTATCGGTGCTTGCACTGGCGGGTGTCTCGCCCCCTCATCACGTGGGCGTAAAGCCAGGATCAGAGTAGTCGACTTCTAACTCCCAGGCGACACTCTGGCAGCCAAAGCGAAGCTCCTGTCTGGGATCCCTGGGACCCAGCTCTGTTCAGCTGGGAATGAAATAATCTCCATAGGAACCTTAGAAAAAGGCTCGCGGCGATTCACCATGCTAACTTGTGGATTCTCCTTGTGGGTGTCCATGCCAACGCTACTTGGTCCTACTGAGTTAAAGACCTACTCTACTCAGCTGTTCTGAATATATTTATTTAAACACATCCAGGGTGTCAAAGCTTGATAGGTAGGTGCTATGCACAAGTATTGAGTCCCAGCGGTTGACAGTCCATAGCAACCATCCTGAGTCTCCGTTGCACTGTTACAGTCCAGTGCCTGAATTCATGGCACTATGAAAGCACTATCTTACATTCAGACAACTAGCAAAAGTTAAAAAGGAGAATCATCACAACATTTTGAGATGAATTTACAGTCAGTCTGAGGTTGAGTTTTACAGTACATTATTGTATCCTTCTGGTTGCAAGCCATGAGTAAATGATATATCACTATTGTGCACATAATAATCACACAATACCTGAATCATTAATAAATACCACTATCCAAGTCACATTTACAGAAAATGACAGGATAAGTTAAGAAGTGGTACATGCAGGTATTTCCCATAATTCCTCCAAGAACAAGCAGTAAAATGTGCTGGTCTTATTATAGCGCTTTGATATTAACACATATTTATTTTCTATTTGTTTATTGTATATGAATGTTGGTGACTGAGCTGGTTTGCTACATTGTTACTTAACATTAGAAGTAGACTCAGGTATTTTTGTTTGTTATTATGGGAGCTGGGAGGAAACAAAAACGTGTACTGTACTAGGAAGGATTATACTTCAACAAAAATACTTAGTAATTACAGTGTACCTTAGGTCCAGAAAGTAAAAATCCAGACCAAGATTTTGTTTCAACCAGCCAGCTGACTAACTCTTTATACTCACCTGGTTGATGGAAACAAAATGTTGGTCTGGATTTATACTTTCTGGACTTGAATGTCCAACACTGAATATTTACTCTATTAACAAAATCATAATGAGTGTTAGAAATCATAGCAGGTTAGAAGAAAATTAGTTGCTTGGAACAGAAGTATTTTCAGAAAGAAAGAATTTTTAAAGAGATTATAAGCCCTCTTGTTACCTGGGGCTAAAGAAAGGAGCATTTTTCAGTGCTCTCTTACCTTGACATCTCCAGATATGGACAATGGGCTATGTAAGATTTACGGTGTGAAGCGAATGCTTATAACCTTTTTCGCCATTTTCACACAGTACTTGGTCATACCTTTGCTCTACTCTTCTGGGATTTTATGAATGTAAAACGAGAAATCCCTGCAGTGGGTGTGGAAGTGCGGTTGGAACACAGAATTGATACAGCGGGAGGACACATTGTGGACGGTGCCCCCATCAACCACAGGGGAAAACGGATGGATGGATGGATTTAAAAGCTGGAAACGGAAGGCTGATTGATGCACCCCTCACTTGTCAGATAGATGGGTATCATCTCCTCGCTCAGTGGAAGTTCTCAGCAAGCGTCGCTGACACGCTCATCATTCTCACTTAAGATGCCAATATAAAGCCCCCATGAAATGGGCTGATGTACAGGAGATGATCATTAGCCAATTTGGGCGTCACGGTTACCCGGCACACCTCCACAGAGGCCTCCTCAGATCGCACCGCAACTCATTCTTCAGAATCTGTTGCCTTCTCGCGCTCACAAACACTGAAACTATCAGCGCTTGAAAAGAAAGATGTGGGGTCTGGGAGTTGGGAAAAAAAAAAATGAAAAAGATTGTAGGACACGGCAGGTTCATAACTGCTCTGCAGGTTTTTAACCCGACACCAAGGTTTTAACTGGATTTGTTCCCTTCCAGGACAGACCACGCCATATACTCACTAACACCAAGCGATTTTGCACTAAGGAACAATATTTACAGTAAATCACCTTACTGAGCTAAAGTGATTTTCAATTAATCCAAGCCCGTTTGTTATCTGTTGTCTTAAGTATGTCTTACTGCCATTTTCACCACGTGACTGTCACCAACTTGAAGTCTCCAGCTTGCTCTGCCAGTGTGTTCTGCCAAGTCACTTAATCCAGTGTTGTTTACATACTTTATCGCTCTACCTGCTTATAAAATCCTTTCCTTCCAGCACCACTCCCCCCTCCCCCACCCCCACCCACAGTGTAACTTCCCTTCCTTCCCAGGGCCATACCTGCATGCTTCCATCTCTCCCAGAGGGCCCTGTTGCTACGTTAACCTCCCGGCCTGCCTCCGCTCCGCCTGATTCGCTTAGTATTCCAGCCTGGGTCCGGCCAGAAAACGGATGGCACCGGGTCAGCGGCTTCCAGAAAAGGCACGCCGTCGGGTCGAGGGCCAGAACCATTTGCTATTCAATTAAAGGCGAGTCAGACACTTAGTCTCCCCAGTGTGTTGCCTCAGCCCTCTCTCCGTTTTCTGATTAAATCAACTCCGGCTATTTAAGACGGGTCGACGTGACGCGCGTGACTTCAGGGGTCACGTACATGTAGACACAGACGTAGAGCGCGCCTGCCGTGCAGTGCGTGAACCTCGGCTAAGTAAAGCCGTGACACTTATTGCTGACTGCTCCTGCGCCATGTTGTCTCCAATACTCTGCTTAGATGTGAATGTTCTCCACTCAGAAAACGCTCTGTTGAGTGAGCAGTGGGAGACAGACAGTTAGGAATGCTGCTTCTTACTCCGCACACAAGCACTGACAATCCCGTAGACGAAGGTCAGCGAGAGACTTTCGTCTTTATGGGTAATATCTCTTCACGGCGACTGTTCATCAACCGGTCCACTGTGGCAACCTGGCAGTGTTTATATTATGCAAGGCTCTTTAATAAGGCAATAGATCCCAGGAGACAATAGGGATTAAATGCTCAATGAATCCACATCCACTCAAGCATTATATGAAGCATGAATATGCAAAGCATCCTGTAAAAATGGAAAAGAAATGACAGTGGCTGACTGGGGAAGGTCTCAGTCATCTCCCACATCACCCCTTAAAGCCAGCCTGGGCTATCATGGAGAATACAACCTTTTGTGTTTTTACAATACGGTCGCTGTCTGACATTTCACACTACATCGTCAGTATCCCCAAATGAAAGTACAGCATTCTCTTTTACCTCCCATTAAAAGTATCGTTAGTTATGTATTTGCTGCTAGATCTTAGCCAGTATAATTCTGCTGTCTTACTTTTATTTATATCCTATATTTGCACTATACATATAAATCTCTCTCACCCAGGACCCATATTTAAGCACTGTCCTCCCCCCCCTCCCCCAAAAAGGTCTTAGGGGGCTATTTCATGCCACTGTACACCGGTATATGGGGTTATATGGATGGCATGACAATAAAGGTCACGTGAGACGATTTTTTTTAATTCGCGCCGTTTGCAAACAATTTCCCTAATGATGTTTACTGTAAGTTTAACATTATAGGGTAAAGGTAGCACTTTAGCCGGTGGGCTTGCATGCTTGATTCCCAGCCCTGGCTGTGTCTGTGTGTGAAGGTTGCATGCTTGATTCCCAGCCCTTGCTGTGTCTGTGTGTGAAGGTTGCATGCTTGATTCCCAGCCCTGGCTGTGTCTGTGTGTGAAGGTTGCATGCTTGATTCCCAGTCCTGGCTGTGTCTGTGTGTGAAGGTTGCATGCTTGATTCCCAGTCCTGGCTGTGTCTGTGTGTGAAGGTTGCATGTCTTCAGCCTTGTTAAACAGGTTTCCACTCACGGTCAAAACAAACACTTAGGAAAATTACAGTGCAGATTGCGTATGGTGTGCGAGTCCACGCCCTGTGATGGACTGACATCCCATCCAGGGTGTCCACTGCCTCATCCCCTGTGCTTCCTGTGAGAGCTTCCAGGTCCACACTGACCCCATCCAAGAAGATCAGAATGAAAAAGAGATGAAAACGGAATGACTGATACCGTTCGATATACTGGCAGATTCTCTTTCCATTGCTGTTTCTTCATTACTTGGCATTCATTATATTTTTTGCCAGTGCCCAGCACACAATTAACAATGTTTCTTCCCAAACAAATATTGCATCCAGAGCCCACGCCAATGTTTTCCTGCCAGCCAACACGCATATTATCGCACATAAAATAGCGAGACCAGAGGAGTGCTGGCGTCTGTCTCGGCCTGACAGAGACATTTCTCAGTGGTGCACAGAAAGCCAACCTTGTCCTTTAAATTAACAATAAGTAATTAAAAAAATGGCGAATTGTCTGTCATGGTTTTTTTTTTTCCTTTGTTCCCACCACTGGCAGACCTCTTGGGTGAGGTTAGATTTCATCCAGAGGGTATGTGCAGATCTGACTGTCCTCCATCAACTCCTCCCCTCCCCCCATACTGTTTCTCACAAACCTCCCAAAATGTCACAGCAACGTGCCCCCTCCCAATGAAGGGTGCCCTTTGTGGCTTCACCCTTAAAAAAAAAAACCATGGATGGAGGGAGAGGAAGAGGACTAGAGGTTCTGTTTCTCCAGCTAGCCTCCGCTAACCATGGCCTGTTTTGTATATCCCATTTCCTGTTTTGTATATCCCATTTCCTTTCATTCTAAACATGCTAAAAAAAACTTCTTATTTTTTTTAATCCTTAGGCATCCATTGACTTCACAGCACTGTGGCTCATATTCAGGGTCACGGTGAACCTGGAGCCTATCCCAGGACAGACCAGGCACAGGGCAGAAGACACCTTGGATGAGATAAGCAGAGAGAAGCCAGGTCGTCATAAGCACAGAACATAATGCATTATCTTATGATAAATGTTAGTAAAAACACAAAAAACAATAAAGACCTTTAACACTACAAATGAATATTTATCTAAAAATAATGTTCCGTAAGATAAATATTTTAGTTGTAATAGCAGTACACTGTTTCCTCACACCACTAGGACCTTGGTTCACGTCTCTGCCCAGCTTCTGTATATGTGGAGTTCCTAAGTTCTCCCCATGTCATTGCGGGGTTTCCTTTGGGGAGTTTCCCTCCCACAGTCCAAAAACACGCAGAGGCTGATTGCTGTGGTATGTTGGCTTTTGCTGTGGTGTGTCAATGACAGTTAATCCCGAATTCTTGTGTGTGCCCTGTGATGGGTTGGTGCCCCATCTTGGGTGGTTCTCCACCTTGTGCCTATAGACTCTGGACCCCAGTGACCCCAGGACAAGCAGTTGGATGCACAATATAGGGGTCATGGGGGGGGAAGAAAATGGATAATAATACAGTATGAGTGTATTGAAGTATGGCATCTGACGGCTGGTCATGTATTATTGAAAATCAATGTCAATGCTTTTATGAAAATAATTGGGTCAACATTTATTTTGTGTTTACTGATAAATATTTTCATATCTGAGGCTCACCGAATCAAAAACAATATTAGAAAACATTTATGTCATACTTCTGGTGTGCACGCAGATGTTGTGGAAAGGTCTTGAGTGCCCTCTAGTGTTTAACACGTGATATTACAACAAAGGTTACCAATTTGTTCCCAGTTTGAATTACTTGAGGTATTAGGTCACGAGAAGTACAATCAGACAGCCTTATATATTGTTTTATTAAAACGTTTTTAGAGTAGTAATTGGAATTTTATTTATTTACTTTGTATATAACAATCTAAAATAATGAAAAAAAAATCCATATATTTGCATCTCAGATCTCAAATGACGTGCATTTTTTAATAAATAGATTTCTTCCACATATGATGTGGTTTTTGCACTTCCACATTCCAGCTGTTGTTTGTGGCACATGGCCTTTTACACGCTTCGCTAACACGACAGAGGCTGAGTTTAAGCACGGTACCCGGCGACTGCTCGACTACCAGTGTCCTCATCATCGTCGCCATGAGCATAAAACCTGCTACAGAAGACAAAACAAATCAATCTGGATTCCAGAAAGGGCGAGTCAGCCTACAGCAGGATCCCCCCCCCCCAATCCGCCGAATAGCGGAACGATTTTAACTCCCACCTGCCTCGGTAATCCCAAAGCAAGCAGGTTCACTGCATAGTAGCATGATTATTGACAGGATGTCACGCTCCAAACATCTCAAGACAAATAATATGAAAGAACCTGAAGAGGACTGATAAGCAGGAGGATATCAGAGAGGTATAACCATCCCCAGAAGCCTTCAAAACTTTTGAGCCGCCTCTATATTTGAGCCCTTTTATTTCCATGCATTTATCCGCAGGGTAATTCCTTTGAACGTACTATGCGTCATCTCGGTGCTTATGGCACCTGGTAGCATGCAGGGAACTTTGCATCAGCTGTGTTTTGGCACATGTGGGACTGGGGGGTGGCTTATGGGTAGAGTGACAATGGGACGTTTGTGCCAAAAACCAGAGAAAGCTACCGTGGGCCCGGGCAGCACGGAAGAGGCTGGACCTTCTTGGGGATCCGCGGCACGAACATCACACCTTACGACGGACTTCATCCTTAGGCACGAGCACAGCACTCGATTGAGGGCTGTTACATAATTACCACTATAATCATGAATTACATCATAATTTGCCAAAGGAAACACTTCATCCTACATTTATTTATTTAACTGATGCTTTTGTCCAAAGCAACATACAAGGGAGAACACGAGAGGAGAGTCAGACTGCCTCTCATGCATTTGGGGTTAAGGAGGTAGTGGTGACATCACTCTGCCAGCCAAGGGATTCGGACATTCCAAACATGGGCATGGAGCCAAACACCAATTGCGTTTCACATACAGTATGAGTGTTTGTTCCCCAGATATAACCATAATGTCTGTTTCATAGTGTGTTATGTATTAAGACAAAACAAAAACTATATGCAGACATATGCAATGGTTTTATAGCTACTGAGCATCAAACAAACAAAACAATAAAGTACAGTACTGACAACCAGTTTTGTGACAATACCAACTCCACTGAATATATTTCTTGGCTGAATAAGCCACTGTCAATCCAGTAGAACATGGAATTCTTGCCAGTTATCATAATGGATTTACATTTTTCCTATATTTTTTTCTAAATGAATTCAGAATTACTAGCCGCTCTTGGCAATGTTTTTTACAAAGAAACATTTTCCAGCATGGTGTTGGGTTAGGATGCCCTTGCCACTTAAATTCACCAGTGTTCAGACTTTTTCGTTAAAATGCACAAGAATGACAAACTCAGAATTGGAAGTTGGCAAAACAACTGAAACATTCTCAGCCCCGTTTCCACCTTTTGGCTAAACGTCAAAGCGTAAACGAGCGGGTCCAGTCAGGATGCAGTCGCACACGCCAATGACTGAATGCTGACGTAACGTACATGCTCTGACCTCATGTTGCAAAGGAAACCGAATGCCCCAAACCTTTCGCTTCGGTTCTTCGTTAAGTCATATGCCTGATGGGCCAATGTTAACAGGTAGCTACAGCATGTCTGTCTTCTAAATTAAATTGTTCGGTAAATGTTCCAGCTTCTCAGGAGCCATCTCCCTAGGGACTGGGCAGCAGTGTCCTCGCAGAAAGTTTCCAGGAAAAGGACACTTAGCCACTTCACTTTTATTACCACTGACAGACAATCCCAGGAGAAACAGATGCATTGTAAATCATGGAAGCCCCAATTAAGTCTCTAGCAATACAACATCTCCTCTCAGCTCACCTAGAGGTCACTGGCTGTTCTTCCTGCACGGAGAGCTATGTGCTCTGAACGATAAAGATTTGAATACATGTATAACCAGAGTGCAGCATGCTTAGTCTGAATGATAGGTTAAACACCTGCAGTTTTTCCCTGAAGGGACATTATCAGGCATTTGAGCCTGGCAGAATGTCACAGACCAGTCACGAACGTGGGCTCAAGGTCAGAGCATTCCGGAACGCAATGTTTATACAGTAACACTTTCCATTTTGTTGTGCGATAAAGAGAAAAACTCCCTATGAGCAGATTGTGTTGTCTAAAAAGCAACCGCATACGCAAGCTTAACTGACGGGTTTCGATTTTTTATAGCTATAGCAAAAAATAAAACACTGTGATAATATCAAAATATATTTTATTCTGGACTTTCTTTTTCAGATCTGATTCAAATTACAAGGGTCAGATCGACACAATGCAAAGGGAATATGCAACAAAAAAAGCAATTTAGTCAGAGAAAATAGAAGGGAGGGTGTGGGCAATGATGACACAGGCCGGGACCCGAATCTTTAAGATGGTGCTATTTACACGGTCCGGGATGGTATGGTACACCACGTTTTTCGCTCCGGGTCATTTCTCTTTTTGCATGAACAGCTACAAATTATTCAGAATTACAAAAGTTTCCAAAGAGTACAAAACTTTCAGGGCCGTACACATAGTAAGGGTAAGATTACGGTTTGAGTTAGCATGAAGAATGGAAGCAAAACAATTGACTCCATTGTAAAAAGCACACTTCTTTTAAAACAAGATGTTATAAAATACCATTCCACGGTCATAGACTGTATAATAAACTGTCCAGATGGTATAATCTACTAAGATTCACACGATTAAAGAAAAATTCAAATAGTAAACTCTGTATAAAATTTACGATCGTAAATAAAGCAATATTGTAAACAAAAAAATTACATAAGGCTTAAAAAAGAGTGATTTTCTATATCCATTTACACTATGATACAGTACTTTGAATTCCAAGGGGTTTGGCTGCATTCAGTGCAATAAACGCACATCCACAAAGCCAACATACCAAATCCAATATCCTATTTCTTTAACAAATACGGGCACTGGGATAACTGCAGAAGCTCAAGTTGCTGAAAATTAAATTAAATTGGCTTTTACTCCCTTAGTCTTTTCACATTCTAGTCTATAAGGACAGGAATGAAGCATTAATCTGCTACTGAATTTCAAGCACAGACATAGGAAAATAAGGGGTCTTGTTTCGCTATGACAGTCTAATGGTATTTTATAAAGCAGAACTAAATATGCTATTTAAAGGTAGAGACTCCGTCCATGTGATGCATACAGTAATTATCTCTCATACTGTTAAGTGTGTTTTTAACTGTAATACTGATTGTATTTATAAACTATCCTTACATATGAGTAGTATATAAAATAGTTCCCTGTAATTACACAGACATATATTATATAGTTACAGCGTTTCTCCATGTCGTATTTATTAAACGTCTCACATTCTCTGCCCGACACCCAGACTTGCTTTAAGCTTCAATTTTTACAGTTAAGGTGTGAGTGCGATCGCTGACAGGAATCCTACGCGGACGCAATGGCGAAGTTTCATTTGCGTGCGTTTCTGTATTTAGGGAGTTTGTGTTTTTAAGCGGTAAGAAAATAAGCAGAATGCAAAATCTATGCTGAATAAATAAATAAAACAACTAGTAAGAGTTTAAAAAGCCAAGATGCAGACAGATAAGCATGAGTGGGTGAGGGCTGATTACCTTTTACATCTTTTCTGCACACAATTACCTAAAACCCTTTAAAGTACGAGAGGGGAAAATAATAGTGCGTTACAATACGGCTTAAGCAAAATCCCTACTGTGTTATTCATAAAAATGGAAGCTTACAGCAAGTCTTCCCTTTTGCAGTGATCTCTTTGTACGGGACCTTAGCCTGCTGTACGACAGTATTACATCGATTCGACTTCATCTTGTGAACGTCTCTCCAGAAGCTACACATAGAATCAGTCATTTATACTGCAACCTAGTTGCTCACTGACAAAAAAGGGAAAGCAAATCTGCAGTTTACTAATGAATGGTGCCTTCTTGTAACAGTTACAGCAGTAAACCTTTGTCCAGAAAGATTTATGAATTACTTTTTTTTTATAATGTTGCTCTGTCAATAGTGCACAATCCAACCATAGCGATGGTTTTTAAAGCAAAATAATGCATAGAGCATCGTTTTCCCTTCTGTGCCCATCTTGTTTTTGTAATCCTTTAAATCAGGCAGAGTAAATGTCCCCTTAAAAAAAAAACTACTGCATTTAGATCACCAGTAAAACCATAGCATCAAAACTACATTTGAAAAATAAGGAAAAGTGAAATTGAAATTCAATGCATCAGTCCCCCACAATATTTTTGAACCACAAAACTTACAGTACCAAAGACAGCTCTTTTTTATATAACTATTTTCTGTTTCGGTATAAAAGAAACTGACAGAGTTGTGCCAATTACCGACTCTGTTTCATGCAACTGTAACCTAAAACTGTTAAACGTTCAAAAAACGGAACGAAAGAAACTGTAGAATGAAGAAAGCTGATATGTCTCACACACAAACTGATCTACCAACAAAAATAGTTTTTCTCCCCTCCCCCGCACGTTGATTCTGGTTGAAAGAACAAAAAGAAAAGTTTAAAATTTTGGTACATATACGGGTCCTTGCCTTTTTTTGTTTTTCTTTTTTTCTGTGTCACCTACAGAAGTCCCTTTTCATGTACGCCTACGAGAACCCCCTGCTCTGAACAGGGCCCCACCTTCCACTTGCTCGGGCCCGCGGTGTGGGGAGCTCGGTTTGGCTGTAGTGGGTTACCATGGTTTCAGTAGGGACTGGAGCGGTACATGGGGCAGGGAGAGTCATTTTGGCTATGTACACATTCATAGTCGGTCCATGGCTTCCAACCGGTAGCGTTATTTCCGCAGGTCTAATACGCAAACCTGCACAGGGCACACAGAAGGGAGGGGCAGGGATTAAGAGGGGTGCCACACGAACGCCACGTAATTTAAGGTAACAGATAATCCATGGTTAAACAGGCAACTACGCCTGAAACGAACAGAACAAACAGCTGAAGAACCTGGATGGTGAAATGGGACCGCTGGCAGCACTTACTGATCCATCTGATGCACTTGCTCCTACTTTGTCACCTGCTGCATTCCAGCAAACTTCAAAGATGCCCCCTGTTCCCCTGTAGCTATGGACTAAAGCGCCTGTCTGCGAACACAAAGATGACCAAGCTTTTACCCACAAGTCTTGTATGTGGGCCAATCATATTACACTCTCAGTCCAGTCATTCTCAGCAGCCAATCGCATTACTCTGACAATTCATTCACTCTCATCAACCAATCGCATTACTCTGACAATTCATTCACTCTCATCAACCAATCGCATTAAATTATCAATTCATGAGCTCCCATCAACAAATTATATCACAACCCCAATTTATTCAGTTTCAAGAAACCAATCATATTACACTCAATTCATTAGCTCTCAGCAACCAATCATATTATATTCTATTGCTGTAGTTTTTCTATTGCTGTGTATCACACCACCATATTATCATTACTATACAGATGATGCTCAGATTATGATGGATTGAAATTCCAATAAACCCATTTTAAGTTGAATGTGAATATGATATGACACAACTGAGCATGTAGTGGACATGATGGGCTTGGAGAAATTTGGTTGAACTAAAAAAAAAAATAAATAATAATAATAAAAGGCACTGCCCGCTCTACCTGTGTGTTCCAGATGTGGACGCACTTGTCGAAGGAGCCACTGGCCAGGAAGCGTCCGTCAGGGCTGAAGGCCACGCTGTAGACGGGTTCCTGGTGCTTGGTGAGTGTGTGGATGCAGATGCCCCTGTCCACGTCCCACAGACGGACAGTGGAGTCGAAGGAGGCGCTGTTCGGAAACAGAGGGAAACGGTCTCTGCTGGCCGGCCTCGTCTCCACACAGCACTCAACTCCGGGTATGATTCAATATTCACGATTCAATATTTGTGGACTATTTTAAGAGCAGATAGGCAGAAGCGCGTGTCCTGGACATAGCAGAGCTCCTGCAGCACCTGCACCCGCAGTCCTCCAGCTGCCTGGCCGTTTAACCGCCGCTGGCCTATACAGACCCGGGGCAGGGTCCAGGGGACGCACCTGGCGAGCATGAGGTTGGCGCTGGGATTGCTGGTTCCAGGCCCCGTGGGGCTCCATTTGATGGTATAGATCTCTTTGCTGTGGGCTTGCAGGTCGTGCACACAGGTGTCCTGTTTCATGCTCCAGATCTGTAGCAAAGCCAGACAAGGTTAAGCGGCGTAACAGCATCCTGGAGCGGGGAGCCAGTGGCCGTCAAACAGTGCGGATGCAGCATGGAGTATGGAGGGTCACCCGAAACAGTACAGGGTGCCATGATGCACTCAAAATCACCATGTACTCATTTTGATATGGTCTGTTTGTGGACAAAAAAACTGCAGTAAATACTGTAAAATTCACACACAGATAGAACACGACATATAAAAAGGAAACCGAGGTCATATCACAGTCATAATTCCATAATCAGTATCTAGGTCTAATTAATGAAAGAGTAGCGCACAGAAAATGCCCCCAGGCCTGACCTTGGCCTATCCCTGTAGGAGCACGTGTGCCAAACCGGGGCCCATAACACACGTGTGTGCAAGGTGCAGGTGACCAGGTCACACGGACAGCCCTGCCAGGAGCGCTGGCCCCCGCGGCCACATCTGAGCCTGTACTTGGCACCAAAACACTGCTGAGTAAGAGGGCAGGAGGATTCCCCTCTGCAGCTTGCAGCACTAATGCTCATTCTGACACATCAGCACTACCACATAAGTTAGCATAGCGCTGGAGGGCATGCTAGCTCAGGGGGCAGCACTCTCGCCTCACACCTTCCTGTCGGGCTTACTGGTGTCTCTAAACAGCCTATAGGCTACAGTCATGCGCCACATAATAATGTTGCGTATATATGATGGTAGCCCAATGATGGTAGCCCGTAAGATTACAATGGAGTTGAAAAATCCTATCGCCTCGTGGTGTCGTAGCCGTCGTTACGTCACAGAATGGCGCATCACGTTTTTGGTGATTCGGGTGTAAACATTCTTACTGTGCTGCCGGTCATATCCAACTAAAGCACTCAGAATAATGTACAGTACATACTACTTGATAATGATAATAAACAATGATGTTACTGGTTTATTTACTGTGCTGTACTTTCTGTTATTTAGACTATACCACACAGCCTAAGTACATAATAGGCTATACCATCCAGGCTTGAGTAAGTTCACACTTCATTCTATGATTTTCTCAAGGTATCCTCATCATTAAGTAACATATGACTGATTTGGTTCTGTGTGCCCTCTGCAGGACTGGGATAGGCTCCAGGCCAACTTATGACCCTCACCGTGTTAGAAGATGAATGATAAATAAACATGAAAATGAAAATAAATAAAACTATTCCAGTAATGGAGATAAACATTCAAAGCAAGCACCAATAGCTGATGTTATGCTAATTTGATTGATTGATTGATTGGTTGATAGATGCATCTATGACCGTGTTACCAACCTTTAGGGTCATGTCATCAGAACAGGAGGCCAACAAATTGCCAGTTGGATCCCACTTGATGGCATTGACTTCATTCTAGGGGAAAAGACAGGAAAAGATTAAAGAGCAGAAGCAGGCCAAGCAGGGCTGGGGAGGCGTGCTTGGGGGCGGGTGGGCGTTTACCGTGTGTCCTTGGAATGTCTTGACCGGCCTGTCCTGGCCCAGCTTGCAGACGTGGATGCACATGTCCGTGCTGCAGGAGGCAAAGGTGTTGTTGCTCTGCCAGTCCACGTCGAGCGCCGGGGCTGCCAAGAGCGAAACGCACACAGACAAGACTGTTGTTGCTCAAAGTGAGCAGGAAAAGCACTCCTCTGCTGAAAGCGAGGCCGGCATATCCACCTGAATGGAAAGGGAACTGCTGCTTGGCTTCTCCTGTGTGTGCGTCCCAGATGATCGTAGTCTAGGGGAGAAACATCACTGTCTCAGTGCCCGTCAAGTAGACGGACAGACTCACACCCCTGTGAGCACTCGGACGTTTAACAAAGGCGGTGAGCAATTGCTCTGAGGGCGCAGCAATGCTTTAGATTCATTCATTTCCAGAATAACCCATGACACACATGCACAAGATGAGGGATCGGCGACGCGGCAGGCAGAGGCGTCACCTTATCGACGCCAGCACTGAGGATGAAATTTCCTTTTTTATTCCACTTCAAAGCAAATATAGGACCTTTGTGCTGACCCAGGGTACTGGCGAGGTTACCTGCCAATCACAGAGCACACACCAGTGAAACACAACAGGCAGATCGTTACTCTCAATTATGGCATGGGGATCAGGGTTGGAGCAATTCTGGAATGCATTCATCAATTCCAATACAAAACAGGGGGAACTAGAGTTGGAATTTAAATATCCCTGAAATTTTTATTCATTTCCAATTCTGTTCCCCACAGTTTTTTCCCAAGCCCAACTCCAGTTACATTTTCTGATCTGGATTGAAACTGATGAATGCATTCTGGAATGACCCCATTCCTGGTGGAGATGATTACAGGCCTCACCGTCTTTAGTCCATATCCGGGCGAATCCATCATAGGAACCGGTAGCTAGCAGAGAACCTTCACTCTGTGAGGAAAAATTAAAGACGGCCACGATGAAACTTCAGTGCAAAAACATACACACCCACAGACGTCTACAATTAAAGTCAGGATCCTAAATGTGCTCTTTATGTTACGTTACGCAATTTACGCTCGGCAAACATAAACAAAGCCTTTTAAATGGCTTTTATGGACCAGGGGCATAAATGTCAGAGCACAGGGCCCGGCTTCCGGAACGGCGGGAATGCCGCTTGCCGCAGGAGAGACTCACATTCCAGTCTAGTGAGGTCACGTCTTTGTTGCTGGGCACGTCCTGCCCCCCCTCTCGTATGCAGTGGCGGAGTACGAGCTGCGTGGAGCCGCTAGTGCTGTTTTCACTCAGGTTCCAGATGCGGGCTGTGGAGTCACCCGACCTGCAGAGAGACCGTGGCGTTACTGGGGGTGGGGGGCGTAAACAGGCCCCATCAGCATTGGCAAAGCAGACTCTCATAGTGTCACCGAGGATAAAGACGCAGAGGGGGGGCAGTGTGGGGCCCTGCAGGTGACGACCCCACGCCCACGACTGGAAGGTCATTATTTCAAATCCCGTGGCTGCCAGTCGGATGTCACTGCTGGCCCAATGGGCAGGGCCCTTAATCCCAACTGCTGCCCCAATGGGCAGGGACCTTAATCCCAACTGCTGCAGGGACATTATCTGGTCCAGTTGTCTGATCCTCACTTGTTCTCTTGTGCATCGCTTTGGACAAAAATGTCTGCTAGATAAATAACTGCAATAGGTTAATGTAAACAGAGTCTCTGAGGGTGGGGAAACAGGTCAACGCCCCCATGCTGCTTCTGGAGGTCATGTTACGTGCCCACGGCATTTTTGTTGACAGTACTTATACATCATTGGAACAAGCAGCAGCTCTGTTGGTGGGAAGATGAGGGTCTGTTCTGAGTGGATGTTCCCTGACAGGTGACCACCCCCGCTCATGGCTAAAGCGTCAGACCAAACAGGCAGTGGAGCGGCACACGCACCCTGAGGCGAGCAGGTCGCTGACCGGGTTCCAGGCGCAGATGAACACCTCCGACTCGTGACCGCGGAGCACCATTGCCTTGTTCTGGGGGATCTCCACATCCCCGTCCACCTCCATCATGTCCGCGTGGTTGTCTGTCACGCCCAAGAAAGAGCCGTATATATATCACCCTAAAGTCACACCATTACAGGAGTCACTGCTCCTGACATACTCTTAGTTCTACACTTGACTGGGGCTTTCAAGGCACTCATGCCATCCTCAGCAAACCACAAGTCACCAAAGGATGCTACGCTGTGATGCCCCAAAGTTACTTTGTGGAAGGTCACGTTCTGGTCAACGTGATATACAACACCACAGACAGCTCTCAATTTATGAAAAAAAACTTGCGTAAATTTAAAAATATCCAAGGTATACAGCGTATATGGAAGCATTCATGTAAAAAGGTGATATACGCTGAAATAAAATATATTTAGACTTTTTATTTATTTATTTAATGTGCTCTTTAGTACATGCTATTAGTATATTTTTGGCTTATGTGTTTTTAGCTATAAGATTTAGTGAATGGTCTGAGGGGGTAGATCTGACTTGCGTAAAATTCGACGTAAGAATTAGTGGAGCTGCTCACGTCTTTAGGTAGAGAGCTACCGGTACACCTCCCCTGTGCATACATGGGATTGTCAAGGTGAGAGCTGTAAGCAGATGTGTGGCTCTGAAGCTAATGCTAGCGTGGCGTGGGGGAGGGGCAGACGCACTGGCCAGGGCATGGGCGCCGTTCTCCTCGCCGTTGGCCGTGTTCTCGCCGTTCTTGGTGCTGCTGGCGGCGCTGCCGGAGTTGCTGGCCGTGCTGGCGACGGGGGCCGCGGCGGCCGCTTGCTGCTGCGCTAACTTGTCCCGATAGGCCTGCTGGCGCGTCTGCACCACGTCGGGCATCACCGCGTCGATCAGGGACAGCGACTCGATGGGCCGTCCGTCAAACAACGTGCCGTCCTGCATGGTGGGGGGGGGGGGAAGGTTAGGGCATCACCGGGCCTCGCTCTTCCCTAAAATTTCCCATTGCACGCCGATGATAGCACTTAATGTCACCCATTAATGCCAATGTTGTCAATGATGTGACCTCGGTTCAGTAAACACTGCTCAGAAATCATCATTCCTCATATGCAGGTCATGCTTTTATCAAGATTCTTTGAAAAATTCCTTTCTGAAGCTGCAAAACATTCTACTCGGGCTTTATCCAAAGCTACAACAGCAGTGCCCTTGGAAGTGAATGAGCACATTCTAGATTAGGAATGCACGTCATTAACTATTACGCCACCTACTGTTCGACGTGAGCGAGCGCACGCTCGGCTGCTGCAGGCGCTCTCACCTCATTGATGCTGACTTCTGCTTCCACGTACTGCAGGCCCTTCTGTATGATAGAGATGAGGGCAGCAGGGGGCACCAGGGCACCGTTTATGTTCGACTGGCTGATGTGGCTCTCTATGCCGAATGTGAAAGCTGAATGGGAAAACCCTGCCCGGGGGGATGGGTGGTGGGGTAGGCGGGGGGGGGGGGATGGGTGGTTGCACCAGAAAACAGAATTAAGCATGAACATGTCATGTTCGCAGCAGGCATTTGCTAAGGCACGATGCAAAGAAAGACTAAAGCCCTTGTTTGTGTGTACAGCAATTAACGGAGCAGCGAAATTACATCCTCACTCATCAAGATGCACAGACTGCAATGGCTACTGTGGAAAATCCTTGGGAGATGCATCAATGCTTGATGCTTGTTTAAATTTTCAGCATAACGATAAATAACGGACATTTCTCTCCCTTAAGTCAGTTCTTGCGAAGTTAATACATACCTAACGCTTTTAAAATGTACGTGCTTAAATCTCTGTATTCATACAATTCAATAGTACACGTGTGTGGGCAGGAGGCTACGTACAGAGCTCTACCACCACATACTGAAACAGCAAAACTCATATCATAACAAGCAGTGGTTATAAAAGGAGGCCTTTCAGAGCAGTGATGTCCACCACATGTGCTGGCAGACAGATGCCTCCACTGCATTCCTCCTGAAGACACATGGAGCCCACCTGACTCCTGCAGGTATCTGTACACCAGGAAGTTGACCTCATCACTGCTTATGCTCATCTTTATTCCTGGTTAAACCATGAGGTCAGCACAGAGGACACAAGCCTGCAAAGACAGAAAGGGGGAAAGACACTCCTTTAATACGCTGAAGTGTCCATGTTTTTGATAGCTGGAGGGGTTCACTGCCATGGCTTGAGCATTCATCACTCTGCAGCTTGCTTCACCATAGGTTTACGATATCTGCTTCCTCAGGAGATCCAGAGGTTACCCGTGAACAACAATGCTCTTCTTTCTCGGTCAAAAACAAGCTGCAGTACCGCCAAGCACCACCGTATGTCCTGTGGCAGTGTGGCACCACCTGAGCTCCTCGAGCCTCTTTACTGGATAAGGCGACTTCATGTGCCTAGCCACAGTTAATCCAGATAAGAGTGGGATGCTGAAGAACACTGGTCTTAACATCTGAGGCTCCACTATCTGATGCCTCAGTTACGCCATGGAGGGATTCTATTTTGACCAAAACACCAATAGACAATTTTCAACAGACACATGTATTATGTGTGCGAGGAGGGGATGAGCTTTGGGGGTTTTCCTCTCGTTAAAGCAGAAGTGCCGGGCTTACTGTAGACCCTCTGAGCTGGTCTGGCTTGACAGTCTCACTAAAAAATATCGTCAAAGGAGGCCAATTTAACTGGAGTTTTGCTGAGATGTCTACTATGAAGAACAGATGATGGCAACATTCTCTACTGAAACAGCTTAACTATCAGACAGCCAAGTGCGGTAAATTTATGGCTGAGGACAGCGTTCTCTGGTATGGGAGTGGCTAGGATCGCCATGACTTTGGCATTCAATGCTACTATGGTACTGTGGAAAGGAACCTTTACGACAAAGCAGAAAAATCAACCTTTTGTAAAATGTGACATGAACGTATCTGGTTAAGACATTTTCTGACTTGACCCCGTTTAGAAAAACACTTGCATGTTCTGTAAATCTTGCAATTTATACATTTTTCTCTTTCATGAGATCAATCTCTGACTGTAAATTAAAAGGAAGAGTTCTACTGAAATAACGCACATAGTAAATACAGTCATTTGTAGGGGCAGGGACTGAAGGACTGTGGCCTCCAACTTTTCAGTCCGGTCACCAGGGTTTTTTTCTTGCATTTATTCATTCGACAGGCAAAATGCATAAATCGGTGGGCTCCGATCTATTCCGTCCCAGTGTTCCGGAACTCCAGGGCGATGCAGTCCCAAATCACATGCGATTGTCTCCCTGGCCCTGAGACACCAGTCTTGTGTTTATTCAGCTTTTTCATTTTGTCAACACAGCCCTTGGATCCTGTGTTTACACGTGTGGCATGTCGCCCCGCACCCACCCAGCCCTCCTCTCTCAATGGAGAATGAAATGTTTGTCATAAATCTGCTGCTTGCGGCCAGGCCTGTTTGCCAGTGCGGCCCGAGACACCTTCACGCTAATCCATAGTCAGGCTAGCGGGACACATTGTCACTAGTTTTAATTCACATACATTAATTCCCATGGAGCAGATTTAACATTTAATCTAAATCTCAAAATTTATTCAGATCAGCAGCACATTTTCACAGTTGCCACAAAGTGGTACACAGGGTCCTTTCTGAACAGTGAACTTGTATTTTGGAAAAATCTGAAAATGGCTCCCTGACCCCTTGAAAGATGACTATTGGATACAACTTCTGGAAAAGTTTAAAAAAAATTAAATGCAACACACCAGATGTACCAAACATGCACATGTTTCTTTACATGTGAGAACAATACAAGTTCAGTTTTCCGCATCAACAAATTCAAAACATTTCAAAGTTCACAGTTAAATCTTACTATTTACTGTTTTTGCGCTCACCCTAGAATGTAAAGAAAAATCAACGAAAGTATATAAAGAAAACTAGACAGTTCTTTGGCCTAAATGGAGGAGTGGGTTAGCTTAATTATACAAAAGTATGAAAAATACCAGCTACACAAAGGCATTAGTAAATAAATAAAGGTACATGTCGCAGAAACCCATCAAGCTGGACAAACATGCCAGACAGATGAGAAAACTCTTTATGACCCTACAGTACATTCTACGGGCTGCTTTCTACTGGGCATGATGTGTCAAGGATGTGTGAGTAATCAATTAACTTCTGTGGCTAAAACATAGCATGGTATTCCGTACGTCGACCTTTAGTTCAGTATCAAGAGTCGAAATTATCAGTACAGAAAAAGCCAGGGTGGAAACACTGTAATGCTCAGATCATTCATGTATACATATGCACATTGGAGACGCCTCAGACATTAAAGTACGGCTGACCCTCCAGATCCGCAAATTTGAGATTCACGGTTGTGATTACAGAAGGTCCCTCTACTTACGAACGTTCAACTTACGAACTGTCAGACATATGAACGAAGAGGATTGTGTTCATTGGGCTCCCGTTTCCTCTCCGTAAAATAATTTTTTCCCTAAATTTTCTGCACACCAATTCCGTCTAGTACGACTTCTGCGTAGCGTGCGCACTCCCAGCATCCTAGTTCTTTGTACTTGCGCATACCCTACAAATGATGTAGACTGACAATTGACAAATATTTCAAGTTATGAACGGCCATTCGGAACATACCTCATTCGTAAGTAGAGGAGCATCTGTATTCACGAATTGACAGTGAACAATTAAATGGGGATATTTTGGAAGCTTTCTGAAATAACAGTTGATGTATTTTAGGTAGTTACTATGTTTGTTCATTTACGTGCATACTATATCTTTAGTATCATTATTTGCAAATAAAATTATTTGCAGATCTTCCGCCCCTAACTGCCATGAATAGGAAGGGGTGACTGCATGCAGTCCAGAATGGTGACACATTATTCATTGTAAATACAATGCAAGTCCAATGTTTGTCTTGCATTTATTAAGACTTACACATGGAATAGCTAATGGGTTTCTCTTTAATTTGGACACTGGTCTGCAACCTTACTCCAAGTACAACATTAATGAAGAAAAAATTTATAATTACCTAGGTGAAAATCATAACCATAACCAAATCATAACCTTTAAAAATAAGACATTGCTTTTGTGATAGGCTTATATTTTGTTTCACAGCCTTCAAACAGCCTTCACATATTTTGTATATTTATCTACAATATGTAATTGTCACAGATATTTAACTAGGATTATACTACCCAAGTAGAATTGTCCCTAATATAAGTGCACACGAAGACCACAGTACTGGTGCTCACTTCAGTGAACCTAAATGCAGCTTTCAAGAGACACCTAGACTACCGTCCGCCAAAGGGATCAGGGCTCTATTTCAGAGCTGTCCCAAATTAAATCCCAGCAACGCTGGACACCTCTCACCCATTCAATCGAACTGCGGGGATGAATGGCCAGCACGGCTGCTCCATTTCACTGATCACCCCCACGCTGAGGGCTATCCTATCTACAGCAGCAGTCAATCAGAGAAATGCCCCACGTTTGCCAATGAAAAGATTTATCAGTCAAGGCAACAGTAACTGCTCTCTTGAATAAAGCATACTTCCACCCCACCCCGCCCCCCAAAAAAAAAAGACTGGATGAAACAACTAGGATAAGAGCACAGGCTTTTGTGGTTTCTATTTCATCAAGAAGCCAAAGTAAAACCAACCCAAGGCTAAACATATGCATCCTTTTGAAAGCTGAGCAAAATCATAACTGAAATAAATGCTGCTATTGTCAGATCTTTCCTGGGACATCTGCAATGTATTTTTCATTGAAATTAAATAATAATGAAATATAATAAGCTTTCGGCACATGCAATATTACATGCTAAGTAAAAAAAAAATAAAAAGGAACTGCAGATAAACAATATATTATTATTTAAACTTTTATACTGGATGAGTAGGAAATTATCCTGGAGTGATTTTAGTTGCCAGGGTAAGTTTTGCAAAAGGACAACAGAAATGAAGCACATAAAAAGGTGAGTTATAAAGCCTTTACTATTACTGTTATTACTACTGTTGTTACTTGTTATTACTATAGTGATGTGGCTAACATAAGCGTTTAGGCAGGAGGAGATGGGGCCGTCACTGATTATACGCAATGAGGGACACTGGCTGAAAACACAAGCTTGGAGCCAGCGGGGGGTGGGGGGCGGGGGTAGCCAAGCTCATAACAGCCTGCATGGTAACGGGAGACATCTTGATGAATGACAGGCGGTGCGGTAAACAAAACGGAACCCTGCTCCGAGCACCGCGTCACCCGGCTTGACCTGTCCAAGTCTCTACCCATCACGGACAGCTTTATGGAAAGAACAAGAATAGACCCGCCCTCCCCGCTGCATTTAAAGCAGCCTGCTGGCCCTGGCCGGTCAACAGTTTCCACTGTGCTCAAATGGAAGTGATTATAATCCCCGAGAAGCAGCCGTGAACATGACTGACGTTCCAAAATGCCAGGCCTCATGGGCTTGAGAAGTATCTCTCTCTACCCTGAGCGAGGCTTTAAAACCGGGCAGCTACAAAAACAAACAAAGGACTCCTGGAGCTAGCGGGTGCTAATCGACAGCCATGCTACATGCTACATTCCACATTCCACGTAAAAGACCCCAGTGATCCCACTAGCTAGTCTGTCTTAACAGGTGCCATAACTCTGAATAGATGGCACTTTTATAATGGTGTGGCTAATGCAGCGAGTGACCTTTGTGACTTATTAGGATTCCTGTTACTGACCAGTGCGTTATGAACTTCTGTGTAATGAACATACAGTTAGCTATATCCATAAACGGCTAGTGGGTGTTGTCATGCTTTCAGCGCAAGTAATATGCTGATTAGTGACCATACATTAAGATTCTGAAATTAATGCTTAGCTTGGATTCACTGCCTCCCATGGATTCCGACAGGATGTGACGAACTCCGGCCATCTCGCCAAAACCCGTGAGCACCCCCAGTTGCCAGAATGACTCCGGAAAGCCATTTGCACGAGGGAGGGAGGGAAGGGGGGGGAGGGTTCTGGGGGATGTCAGTGAAACGTAACACGGGTGCTTTTATATTTCCCCACGGAGTCGGAGCGCGACACCCGGGTCCTGGGACGGGGGAGTGAGTGACAGATGGCACCTACAGTGCAGTCCTTTCCGCCTGCCGCTTTGTGCCGGCTCCAGCCCGTGCCAGCGGTATGTCGGGCACTGTTATCCGCTTCAGAGTACATAAACCCAGATCACCTCACGGCCATCTGGCCCGGGCTGAGCGCTATCCGTTTTATTTTATACTGCGATTTTTCTTATACCGTTTAAAGAGACCTTTCCAGCCCTTGATCCAGAGGACTGTCTACTCAGACGTTGGGGCCTTACAGGCATATGCCACCCTCACTCGTTTCAATGACACACCGAGGAAAAAAAAAAAATAAACATAACTATCATCTGAACATCTCAAAATGAAGAAGAAAAAATAACTACTCTGTAGGGGGGAAAAGGCTATTCAGCATGATCTGTGACCTACATCTACACGACAGTCATGTCACTCAGTTCAGGAGAACTTACACTTACACTTGAGAGGGAAAGTCCATGGTGATCTTCATGTGAAAATATGCTGCTGTTATTAGCATTGGGACAAGCGATGGCACGAAAAACGATTAATCGCATTATACCCTTCAGCGTAACCGTTTGTTAAGTGTGCTTTTTTCTGGGTTGCTTCTTCCTGGGTTGCTCCTGAACTTACAGAACATCACGAGTCTAAAAAAAAAAAAATGCTTGGCTAAGCACTGCTAATTATGTGAGCTTACGCTCATCACCTCGGGCAACCTCTGAGTGTCTCCAAGTAGGCCAGCTCTGTTTCCATAGGAGATGAAAAGGTGAGATTGTGATTGGCCGGCTGTGCAAGAGGAGACCCCAGTAAAGAGAAGCATTAGCAGACTTGCTAAGGCATTAGCAGCTAGACTGAAGGAAAAAAAACAAAACAACTAATAAATACATTATCATTATAAAGTGATGAGTAAATCATTAATTAAAAAAGGAACACATTCATATGCCAAAAATTCCCAGGACAACCTTGTGAACAGAGAGAATAGCAGATATAATTATTTCTATGCAAATTGGCTTAGAAATAAACAGATTGCATTGAAATGATGTAGATGCGTTTGAGTGAAATTTCAACTTCGCCATCCGCAAGAAGTCTCTGGTATTTAAGTCCTTAAGTAAGCCACAGATACACTAGAGGAGGGGGCCTGAATCACCAGGGGCTGAAACCAACAAGTCAGCAACAAGTCAGAGAAAATATTTTAACGTCCTCCCTAGAAGAGGTGTGAAAATTCTAGTTGCTCAGAAAGACTTTTAAAAAAATTACTTTTCTTAAGACTATGAATACAACTGCATGGAAAACTTGATTTCCTAAACTGCTTTTTGTGATTGTTTATAAAGAGAGGGTGGTTTTCTTGAGTTCACGCGCCATAGCTACAGTGATCTGAATATTTTTACATTTGAAATCTCCAGTCCCAAAGGTTTTTTCATAATGCAATTTGAACCTATTGACTTAGTATAGGGTTAAAGGACTGTTTTTCACTATCATGTAGTACAAATGAGCTTCTCCCATTTATCAGTCTAATTAAAGCCCACCTCCCATTGGCATAATCAGCAGATATAGTTCATAATCAGAATAGTCTGATGCATTTAATCCTCATTCATTCTAATGACACCCAAACTAACATCACAGCTGAGTAAGGTACACTTTTGCTTCCAGCAGACGTGTCGTGCTGTGCTATCAAACTGATCTGAAGGTCAAATATGAAGCTTTTAAAATAACACCTGCCAGGCTGATGACCGAAGGCTTGATTCACTTACAGCTGTGCAAACTCTGAATGAGATCCTTCTGGTGCGCTCCGCAGTCACCATCTCACAACACACGCAAACTCCATTCGTGTTTTATCTCTGACAACAGACATAATAGCACCCACAACGATATCATTTCTTTACAACCTCATTAAGGTTTTTTTTCTTTCTTGTTATTTTAAACTTTAAAATAACTGCATTGAAGTGAGAGTTGGAGGAAGTCCTACAAAGAGAGGAACCAAAGTATAATTACGCGTTTGCATAATAATTTCTGTGGGTATGGGGAAAATTCATTGCTAAAAGGTTATGGGATAAAAACAATGCAGAATATAAAAGACAAATGTCAGTATCACTATGACTATGCTGTGAAAGAAACTAGCTATTTTATCTAAAGGTACTACATACACAACACTACCAAATCATAACTAAAAAGCTGTATTACATTTTTGATGTACAGCATGATCATATCCATCCATCCATCCATCCATCTTTTGATCTTTCTGTTCCTCTCCCTATCTCTCTCTATGTGGAAAAAATTAAGAGACCACCCCAGAATTTTTTGTTCCACTCATTTCTCAATGTATGGGGTGGGCGTCGGTAAATAATACTTTTTTTGTGAACAGAAACCTAGTTCTTTTTTGTTTCTCGTTAATGAACGGTTGCTTCATTGCTTTGTGGGACTTCAGTCCTGCTTCTAGGAGCCTGATATGAACTGTCCCAGCAGTGCACCTCAC
>JAODUD010000043.1:10270445-10285408 GCA_026784285.1 Stomatorhinus walkeri | reverse complement strand
AATCCTGCCTTGTCTACTTCTGAACGAACCGAAGATAATTCAGTCAGTGGGTTATCTGAGGTACAGCCACCGGCGTCCGGAAATGTATGGTTATTAAAGGATGACAACTCCGTCCCGTTAGCAAAGTCTTCTGCGCCCGCAGCTCTGACGCCTGGGAGACAGTTTAAAGCGACTTGGTTACAGGAGTTCGCTTGGTTACGGTATGACAAGGGAAAGAAGTACTGTAGCTTCTGTACACAAGCCGGACAAAAAATTGCTGATAAAACAGAATTAATTTGTGGTACAAACCATTTTAAAAAGGAAACTATGAAAAAGCATGGTGAGAGTAAGAAACACATGAATGCCAGAGTATTGCTTATTAATAAACATTTGCATTGTTCACATTTATGTGTCATTTATGCTTCTGTTATTTTTCATAAGACCTTGCAGATGACACTAGTAGGCAGGTGAAATAGCTCAGATAGGAGAAAGGAAAGGCTGTGAGGTAGACCAAAGAAACAAAAACAATACAAGTAAATATTATTTGTTTATTTCACATTTGGCATGTGGTAGAAATTATGGCTCCCAAAAAAAGCATTATGGCTCCTAAACCCAATATTTTGGGTTTAGGAGCCAATGGCTCCCAATTTTTTTTTTCTATCTGGAACCCTGCAAAGCTTATATTGCAAATCTTGGTTAAGTCAACGTCAGAATATGGATAGCTTTCACTGCTAAAATGGTCCTAATAGAGGGTTTCATAAGTGTCTCTTTCAGCATCAGTACACTTAGATGTACAGTAATGCCTTCACATTAATGGGTTTTTTGGGGGTTGAACAATGAGCCATTAAATTGGAATAGTTCTGGAGCTTTCTGAAAGATCACAGAAACTCACAGACAACGCATAAGCCAAAAACAATCCTGAAAATCATTTGGATCACAGACAACCGCACAATACATACATTTCTGTGATGCATGATATTTGTTAGTATAAGTGCATACTGTATCTTTAACATTGAATGTCTTTTGGGTATGCCACAGATCATTGTCTCCGCAACCAGTCGCACTTATGTGGTGACCATGGAATCTTGCATTTCTGGCAGTGCCATTTAAACCCTGTCAATGCCATTAATTTTGCATTTTTAATAATGAGTCCAAAAAGTAGTGCTCCTGGTGCATACAGCAGACATTTTGTACATACCGGGGCACAATTTAGATTATTTATATATTACATAAAGGGGTCTAGATGGGAAATGACAAAGCAATTTTACATGCCAATAATACAGTACTGTTCAGTACTGTTCAGCTGGCAGACTGCTATAGGTTATGGTTAGGGGTGCACAAGTACTATAAGTAAATTTTCACATTTTCCCCTAACAATCACAAGTGTGAATAGGGTTACTGTATGTGACTAGGCACAATTTCTCATATAAACTAACAAGTTAATCTACTGAGAGCTGGGGGACAGAATTGACCACATTGAGACCCTGTATCTTAACCACTCGTGATGCCCTAAGGCTATACTGCTGTACTTGTGCCATAAGCAAGATTTTTCTCCCTGCACACCATATAGCACTGAGCATCAGTGTCCACTATACATCCAACACAAGTTACTGTGGCAAAACGTGGAAATGAATCAGCTCTGTCTCCGATAAGGCTTCTCAGCATTTTACCAGGCATTTCCACTTCGCTGGACAACACATTACTCATGCTGCTTAAATGCACGTCATTCATGGCCTGGTGTGTTATGACCTTTCAGCTGCAGGCACACTCACAAATTTCATGGTGGCATATTTGCTTTGTTAATATACCTTCAGAGTCAACACTGTCCCTGATCGCCAACGTTTGCAGGTATAAATTTCCAACATCCCTTCTATATAGAGAGCAGAAAATGCAAGATTATGCAGAAATACAAAGGGCATAGGAAAAAGTATCCTTTAAGCGAACATTTCAGCATTCCTTACACTTGAATATAATGGGCATGTTCAAGAACTAGAGATACTAAAATCAAAATCTTTTTAAAATTTTCTATCTGGAGAAAAAATATATTTATAAGCTTTCAGATGGAAGCCGTAACATATCCCTGGTTGAAAGGTCCAGACATTAGCAGTCCTTTCAAGACTTAGCTATTTCAGCTTCAATATTGACATTAAACACAAATGGAGGCACCGGAGTCAAACAAAAGGACCTTCACAATCTATAAAAGTATTCCAGTTTAATGCTACTTATAAAAACATGAATGCAGTTTCGCTTTATTGCTTACATTGACCAATAAGGACACAGCTTTGCTTCGACAAACCATATTACATTTAGCAATATTTTAGGATGTTTCCATGGTGAAGGCGCCATGCAAACAATGTGCTAGTTATGTAAGTGTTTACTTGCAGTCTTGGGCTCTTTAGTGCTTTTCATTTTGTGTACGTGTGTCTGTGTTTCTTTTTAATGCACAAAAACGATGCAGGAACACTCCTATCAACCATTTCATTCTGTCCAAAAAGAAAAATAGGCATGAAATCAGATCTCATTAGCCAACTAAATAGCAGTCCTTTAATAAGAAAGATTTACAATGGGTCTGGGTATTCCGTAACCATGGTGATGTACCATGTCAGGTTAAATGTCACAAACGAAATGAATGTTTTTTTTTAATTTATTTTTTTGTAGATTTTGCTTGCATAACTGAAAACTACATGCAACTCTCTTCAAAAACATCAGGCTTCATTTTTTACACCAAAATACCAGGAAGCCCAGGTGAAGCTCACCTTTGCTAAACTACTGACCGCACAGGCTCATTTAGTACTTAATGTGCTTCCCCTTCCAGTGATTTTCACCTAATCGGACACACTCATACAGCCTTTCAGTGTATTATGGGGGTGGGTCTATAGCAGACCACAAAGGTCAGTAACATGTAGTCAAAAGCTGCAGGGCTATAAATACGGATAGAATGCAAAGTCAACTGCTGTGGTCCACTAGGTTTCTCAACCCCAGGTTCCTATGTTACATGAAGACAAAACGTATGAACAGGAAAATTAACAAAAATGTGGCAAACGTTCAACAGCATCACAAATAACTAGCTATTTCAGAGTGATCCAGATTCACCTAAATCATACTATGCAGACTAATTTCAAATATTTATACTGATGACTACACATATCACCTTATTTCAAGTAATGAATAACACACTTGCTTCATTAGCCTTTACATTTTATCATTTATCTTTTAAAGAAGGGAATAGAATTCAAATAATATCATGACATTTGGACATCAACTTAAAAATGCCGAGTTCAGTTTGAATCAAGACCCAAATAATCATATCTGACTCTCAGGTCGCACAAAGCAGCAAAGTCAAGTCAACTTCCCCGCAGACAGACCTCTCCTAACCTAGAGAGCAGGCTGACTTTGCAGCCTCAGCCAACCTTGCAAACATCAGCGCCGTGCCTTTCTGGTGACTCAGCAAAATGGCAGCACCCGACATTAGCGATCACTATACAGCGGGGGAAGGGCACCTCTCAGGCAGGGGGATGGGTTAAATGAATGCTACCCAACCAAATGCTACTATTTATTCATGTAGCTGAGAAACGGTACATATCTATTTATTTCCTGCTTTCTACATCGTGTGATGTGGGCTATATCTTTCCTGTACTTTTCCTCCAAGTTCCTACACATTTCATCCTACTTCTGGACAATGTTTTTGTCTGAGGGAAAATAAAAATGATTTGGCCTGCTCATTTTGCTGAGTAATAATTTTCCCCTCCATTCCTCATTCCTCCACTCCTGTAATCATTTCCCAGCAGCTGCGTCTCACTCCACTGCAGCCACCTCGGGGTATTCACTCTGATAAATGTCTCAAGTGCTGCATCCAGCATGCCCAATTTCCTGATCGAATGTCTATTCTCAAACTCCCCAAGCCGCACTCTGTCAGTCACAAATGAAGCTAAATGGCACAGAGTGAAAGGGACAGGGTGAGATGTCTGTTGGGTTTAAAGATTGCATCGTTTAGTGCCATCGGGGGTGAGGAGGTGGGCCACTTTTCAGACCGCCACTCCAGTATACGACAGTTCCACTACATTTCCCTCTCCAGTATAAGGATCTCAGCACATTCAGTAAACCACCATCACAACACCATTCAGGGGAAAGATAGACTCAGATAGCTATGCACAATGTATTGAAAAGAAACAGTACAATAACATTTATAGCCTGGATCTATCCATAACTTTTCTATAGCCACTTGCCCAATGTAGGGTCATGGTGGTTCAGAGCCTATTCTGGAAGTAACAGGAGCAAGGAATGGAATTGTACATCATTTTCAAAAATATATTTCTAATTTCTAGCTAATTTCAACAAAAAAAGAGTTCCTAAAACATATCAACAAATAAACCAAGCTGTTCAATAATTAATTCAAAATTTCGTTTCAGAAAATTGTAGGGGAGGGGGCATTGGAGCTGAGAGGCCTGCTCAGTACATAGCCCTGTCAGGTTACAGGGTTTATACATCCGTTACATGAGGAGAACACATTCACATGCAGGCAGAAAACACACAGTTTGGCATTTCCCCCAAGTCCGGTATCAAATGTATGGTGATCCATCTAATAAGCAACAGGCAAATTTCTTTCCAATGGCTATATTTGACTCACCCAGATGGCAACGTTGTTAGGGATAATTGGCAACATGTCCAAATCAGGTTAGGTAATATTAATTTGCGTGAGAAGTGCAATGATAGATTACAACATGTTCTTGAAGGCAAGTAATCGATTATGTAATTAACTAGGGATGGGCCGATCCACATCTTTTCAGTTCCGTTCCAATTCCGATCAACTGCAAGTACCAATACAGATTCCTATACAAGATCTCTTTTTACTTAGCATAGCAGCCCCTCGTGTATTTCAAGCTGTAGAAAGTAAGCGAAGTTACCCATGCCAGCGACTCCCAAATTATATATTGCTTTTTTTTCATATTGCATGCGTTGTCTCACATGATTGTGTGGGCTTTGTTTAATGGGACATTCCACTAAATGCTACTCCGACATCTCAAAACTTACAAAGACTGCAAATGGCCGTGCTACTAGTTGTTGTTAAAAGTGCAAGATACTTCCAGATTCCAGATTGTCAGTCTTATCTGATGATCTTGTGCTCCTCGTACTGTAAAGGGTATATATGCACATGAGGTCACGGCAGGCGGAAGTCACTGCACTCACCACCACTGAGAAGCAGCCTGAGTGTTCAACATGAATGCTGATAAAAAACAAACCTAAAATGGGAAAGAGCTGTCATGCGATTGACTGTACAAATACATTTAACACAAAATAGGAGTAGTTGCTTAGACTGCTAAAACTAAATGAGTAAGTATCGGACATGTATTGGTCATGTATGGCCGATACCCGATCCATCAAAAAGGTCTGGGTCAGTGCAGATACCAATCCGAATATTGGATCGGTGCATCTCTAGAATTAAAGAAAAAATAATGTTTATGAAACTTGACCCTCGTTTGTTAGGTAGTATGTTTTCTATAAAAAAGAGTTATTGAAACATATCAAGAACTGCTCTTAAATGGTTATAAGCAGGGATGAACCTAACTGTTACGCAAGTACGCATTCACCTTTAAAAATGATACGTGATTGTAAAAGCGCAAATGCATACTTATTTTATGTGTATTTGCACTGCTATGACAAGAATATACATTGCATTTTAACATGTAAACCGCAAATTAAGTATAGTTAGCATATAAAGATTAAAATGCAATATATTTTGTCTTCATTTCAGCACAAATGCATAATACGCATTTACACTGTTACGACAATCGATTGTCGCACGTGTCGTTTTTACAGGTAAATCTGTACTTGTGTACCAGTTATGTCCATCCCTTGGCTATAAGTGTATTGTTAGTTATTTCTTTAAGAGAAAGAGCATTACTGTTTTGTTTTATCACATGCTAGGTAACCAAGAAGTGGCAAAGCTCTATGCGACAGAGCATACCTGCTGCCCATCAGAAAAAATTACAAAAGAAAAAATGGTCTCTATTGTTTTTCTTGTAATTGTAATGCTCCAGGTAAACCTGCAGACAAAACCACACCTCTCAAAGACCTCAAAGAATGCATTTCTTCCAAACACCCCAAGGGTGATTTATAGACCTTAGTCAGTGGATAATGAACAGTTTGGTGTTATACTTGAAGGGTTCATTCATTTGTATGTAGACTTGCCAAGAATATCCTTAGATGCAATCTCAAATAAAAACAAAACAGTATAGCTCATGAATATGAATGATTTAATTTCTCTATTGAGTCACTTTATAATGTATTAAGATTTCATGCAAGCATTCACCTACCTGTATTTATAAGCCATTACAAGGATTCATTTTTCCCATGTTATTTTACTTATATTAAAGTGCAGAAATAGAATGTGAGCAGGGACCATAAGAGGCAAGACTCCAACACTGACATGAAAGCAGGAAGATGTAATTGGCTCAGCAGCAAAGGGGGTTCAGTTGTATCACATTGCCATGGCACCCATGTTGCTGCCATATGTTGGGGACAATCGATGGTTGGTCTGAATGGTCATCTTTCAACAGGCAATTTGAATTAGGAGGTTTACACACAACAAAACAGCAACTATTAGATAAAGAAAGGAATGCTGTAACCATAAAACAGATAAAAGCATATACAGGATTTTATGTGATGTTACCCTTTGTGTCCATATTACAATACATGTAAAACCTATAATTAATGTAAAAAGAACCTAGTTTCTTAAGGTGTTACAAACCCTTTCATCAACACAGGACAAAAAGGATTGAGGTAAAAATATCTGACCCAGCAAAAGCAACCATTTAAGCAAGATCTTAATACACTATCTCATATCCTTTATGGTTTAGAAGATCCACTAAGGATATACCAAAAAGTGTATTTTTATAGCCCTTTTATGGCCCATATCACTATGATATGTTGAGCAAAAAGCATCTGTCAGGTATCCCTCCGTAGAAGCATGGTACTCTTTCTGGTTAGTGTTTAAGGTTGACATAAAAAGAAACATTCAACAGATAGAGCACTAGACGTATTCCTGAATTTCCTGGCCCATTAACTAACCAGAGCTTCCTCTTTCACTAGAAAAAAATGAGCCATGACACTGACAGAAGCTTAAATAGCAGCTCCACGAATGAAACATCTGACCTTATCCGTCATGCTACATACCACAAATGTTACCATTAGACATTACGTTACGTTTTGGAAGAGTTCAATTCTAGAGTGTAATGACATAAAAAGCAGCAAAAATCAAAGGCATTTCCAGTCTCTCAATATTTCAGACCATAACACAAGACAAATTGTAGTGCTTAATTAGAACAAATAGAATTTAATTTGATCATGATTAATGCTACATACCACTATAGACATTTTTGCTAAACTGACATGAAACGACAGAGGTCCACCTTAAAACACCCTGTGCTAGAAGAAAATGCTACTCATTGGTGAGGCTGCTACAGTTAAAAAAAAATCCACCATATTATTTACAGTACAACTGAATGCATGATTACAGACCAAAGAAATGCTCGACAAACCTACTCTCTTGAAATTACCAATGAAAGGCAGAGTAAATAATGATAAAAGATTAGTTATTTGCACACATAAGCTGTTATTTCATACATGCCTTGATCCAAGCATCTTTGATCTATGATGCAGATGATATTATGTTGGGTTACTACCAGAAGAGTCAAAATTTGCCTAGAAAGGGTAGGCCATCTCAAAGGACCATAATTTCATCCAGATTTTGAAAAAGGTTTTTTGCTAAATAAAAACAGCTTAAGAAATATCCTTCCAGATCAATGTAATTGTTGAAAATGTCATCAATCTTACGCATTGTAAGTGACTGATTGTTATTTAGATTAAGTATGTAAACTTGAGCTTGTATCTTTCTAAATTAGCCTCACTCTCTCTACCTCTTCAACACTTTAGTATTTACCATGGAATGTGTAATCATTTGAAGCTGAGCTTGCCAAATTAAACACAAGCACTACTAAGCAGGATTTAACTACAGACATTTTGGACTTGTGATTTTAACATTTCAAGAGGGCACAGAGAGTCACATGCTGTGAATAATTACGGTAATTTTTTGAGTGACATAAGTATGCATCTGGAGAAAAGGACTCGTATCTAAAAAGAAGTTCAAAACCATAAAATGCCAAAATACCAAAAACAGGAATTTACATATACATATTTTTTTATAATATTTAAATTCTGAGTAACTATATTCATAATACATGACTTTCATTTTGCTTTATTCTTTTGAATAAACTTCATATGGATATTACTAATATGTTCAGTTGCTGGATGTTTAAATATTTAAAAAATCATTAACATCTGTGTACTTAATACACATCTCCAAGGTGCAAACATTACATATGACTCACATTAATCTTTTAATGCTCAGACAGCAGTTCTCATACTTGCAATAACCTGGTCCAACTCCTCAACAATACTAGCCAAAATGGCTGAACGCTAGTTCATATATTCAAATACTGCTAACGTGAGCTAATGCAATTTTTCAAGGAGGACATTGTCACCTTTGAACAAAAACAATGCTATGAATTTTCCCCCTCGCTTCCCATAAGTATTTGACTCTAGTAGCTTCAACATGACGGATGCAATTCCCCTCTTTCAGTTAAACATTGCAATGGAGTCCCTTGCAAATAATAAGGAGCCAATTGCTACAAATGGCAGGTGAAAGATGAGTTATTTCTTCCACAAATCACAAACAAACTATCCCAGTTAAGAACACAATTTAGCTTCTTTTTAGTCTGCAAAGACAACATATAACCCTCAATGTGATAGGGAACAAAGCAATCCCCCACCTATCTCATATTCGAGAAAATAAAAGGGAAAATACTATCAGTTAGTATGAGCAAAATATTAATAAATTCAAATGTGACAGAATATTACACAAAAATTACTGGAACGATAAAAAGATATGAATATGTACCATCAGCGTTAAAAATAAAATGGTTATTGAAATGAACTGAGCAAAACATAAAATAAATGCTAATTACAATAACAAACGCCTTCATAGAAAATACCTTGCTAGACTGAAATGACACGTATGTTTTAAATTGTTTTACCATATATATAACAGAGTTCATCACCAACATGATTACATATTGTCAGGCAGAACTGGTACTTATTCTAGCCCTGTAATGTGAGCTGTCATAAACACTATTAAAACTGTCACACAGGAAGACAGGCGAAGTGCCACGTGCCTGGGGCTTTCCTAATTCAAATATACTCCCTAAATTTTGTGTCTGCAAACACACACACACACACACACACACATCAGAAAACCAAAGAATGTCTACCATTGACAAAACAGATAACAAACGTGTGCATGCTACACGCATAAATGATGATTGCTTACTTCAGAAACTATGACTAGGAGAAGTTAAAAAAAAAAAATCAATGAGGAATGACACTGCACTGCATCATCAAGATTATATATATATAAATATATATAATTTTTTCAGTTGCAAACAATGTTGTAAACAATACAGGGAGGGTTTAAAAACGTCCAAATACACGTTAAATAATTAACTAAATATGGTGTCCCTACTTCGCGGAAATTCAGTTATCACGGTCGGCCTTGGAACCTATCTCCCGCGATAAGTGAGAGATTACTGTATATATTTTTAATCACTTGGGCGTATTGTTTGACATGCAAGTGGAAGAATGTTTTGTGCACCATCAATGCCTAACCATGCAGGCTAGCAATTCTTGGAAAACTATAGCTCAATAAATTACTGATAAATGATTATTGGTGAATATCCACAGTATATCGACCCAATACATTATAATTCAATTAATGTCTAACATATTATAAAACAAATACAAATTTCAGGAAGGAATGATTAATTTATTTCTGAAAAATCCACACTCGTGCTAGTTCTCTTCATTAGAAAATATTTCTGTTTTTCATTTTGAACATTTTTAAAGAAGGTGAGGTAAACTCATGAGCTTGAGGTGACGTAGAAAGTTATGCCTTTATTAAAAGTACAAGACTTTGTAATACCCAGGAATCACTTTGCCTATTGCTTTGTTTTTTCCCCATTCTGATTTGGTGGCCTGGTTTTCATCTCCTTCCTCATGAGGGCCCTAATTGGGATTAAAATAAATGATAAGGTCTTCCCATTAAAGTACACCAGATCTTGAACTTGGTCTTCAGCTTGTTGAGGACATCTTGGTTCGCACCATGTAAACCCAACGCAGGCTGCCTTCATGAAATTCTCGGTTTGTGCCAATTTATATATCCTACCTCCTTTCCCTCCCCCACTGCCTTGCTCTATTTATGGAAACCACAGGCATTCCTGTTTTTCCATCCTTAAAAGGGAAGCATTTCCTGAAATATCCAGTTGCTAAATTGAGTTTCCTATCTAAATTATCGGCATTTAATTTTTCTAGTAGACTGTCCATCTTTTTTTCCTGTCACCCAATATTCTCTGTTGATGACCAAACATAACTTGGTAAAAATGCTTTTTTTTAAAAAAAAAAAAGTGGTAAAAGCCAGAAAAATTCTGGATTTAGAACAGTGAGTTGCATTCTTGTTGCATCACTGTGTGGTCAATGTTCACTTTCTGCATCTAAGTGGCAAGTAGAGAAAATTGTTTGTTATAAATAGCTATGATACAATGTAAGAAATTTTATAGAGAAATGTTATGGTTCTGGACAATTAATCTGCCCAGGAGACAAGCAGGGAGTATTGAGGTATACCACTGAATTCTAAATAAATATTTTTTAAAAGTCAAATTTAAAAACAGAACCTAGATTTTGTTACTTATTAAACTCCAATGTCCATTTTCAAATAAGACAGAACTTTGATTCAAAACATGTCACGTAACTAAAGAATTTCCTATAATTCATTCATCAATGACAATCTCAACCCTCTGGCTCTGTATATGTACTAAGACTACTCTTATCCAGCCCAAATAAAAACAGTAAGGGATTTCCCAAGAAAAGGCAAGCCATGACTGAATCGGAGTGAGCTTCTAAAACTAGCTGGTCATTTCCACTTATTGTTAGTGCCTGGGAAAAAAATCTGAACAAAATCCAGCCACTAATCAAATAGCATACAAAGGCATTTCACAAAACCAAGCTGCGTCCATGTATTAATTTGATAAGTACTTTAACCTTGATCCATCATGAATTCTAGGAGCATTTAGACAAGGGTTCAGCCCATAGGTTGTTCTGCTGCAAAGGTGTATTTCAGTAAGTGTGCAAAACTAGTTTCTCAAAATAATAAAAACTGACCTCTGGTCAGTAACTTCGGCAATTTGCAGTCTGTTCTGCTAAGATATAAAAAGTACAACTTTACTGTTATAATATAGCCCAGACTTAGTTTTTAAAACACTCTCACAGGTAAGTATTTTTTTAAATAGACTATTAATGGGCAATTCTATAAACAAAAACACAACACAGCCTGGATGTTCCTTGTCATGAAACACCAATTGTGTTGTTAGCCAAAAACAACTTACACTGAGTATCAAAGCTACTATGTATCAAAGCTGCAAAGTTTTAAATAATGTGTTGATTTCTGGTGCCAAAAGGTACACAGAGATAAAGAACATTTTTTTTAATACATCAAGATATAGGAAAAATTTTAATGTGTAAAAGTGCAGTACATACACACAAAGAAAAACTTAAATGAGCGAAATCCACAAAATCTTTTTCCTCCACATGTAGATACCTAATGCTCAAACTACACTAGCAAGCAAATCTAACAAGAGATAAATGGATCTTACTCACCCTTCTTTAAAAGATGGCATTATTTAAAATGGTCAGTTTGAAAATGCTAATACTCTGTGCCCAACAATAATCCCAATAAGCAGTACATTTAACCAAATGTACTGGAGCCTGCATAAGGTTCCCTTCAATATTAGATTTTATGGCCCCTTGTGTACAATCACTATATGTTAAAATCACTTTAAATTCATCAGCCAGTCAAGGTACATAAAATTATTACTCATCGGTAATGCATGCAGTTACACATGTGACTATGTTACAGAGGCATATGAGAGGACTAGACCCTTGCTAATTATGAGATAATGGATAATAAGCCCTAACATAAAAAGTATTTGATTAAATCCAGCTCAATGATTTATGGTTGCCAAGCCTATAGTACACATGAGGAAAATTGATTTAATCATCCAAATAGCTAGAAACATATTTTAATGTAAGAAGTCACAAATAACAAACGCAGATTGAATTTTACATTCTACTATTTAAGAAGACGAGGCAGCCTGGTGAGCCTGAAAGTTACTTCCATTCAACGTCAGCTTCACAATAAACCAGAAAAATGTCTGAAGCATCAATGGCAAACCTCACAGATGACTGGCCAGTCAGAGTCAAACACATTCTTCCTACTCTTCATATATCTTTGGCCCAGTGTGATACTTCACCTCACATTTTCAGAAATTTCCTTCAACTGACCTACTTTAACACCGATGGCTAACAAATATTCAAATATTCTTCATGAGAAGTTATTTTTACTTCTTTGACATAATAAGGTTCTTGATATTTGAAGAAAAATGCAAACCATTTCCCCTTCAGTGCAAGAAATGAGTGAATGTGATGAAAGTGGCAATTAATTTTGCTTCTTAATCAAATCCATTTTTTATTACGTAAATTAATATTGCTTAGCATCAGCTCTTTGTGTACATCATTTTCTAAAAAGAAAAGAAAAACATCTCGACACAAGCTTCTGGTTTAGAAAGCATGGTAAATGTGGTTTCTGCATTTCAGGGAAAAACTGAATAAGACTCTTTAAGACACGAGGCACCCAAAAGTGCCTGGGTCTTACTCAACACGTCCCCATATTACCATTTCCAAAATCCATTGAAAAACACATTGTATCAGTGTGTCTACCAAGGACACCTGACTAACAGAAAGGAAGATCAAGGCAGGACCAGCATTCAACACATCTGCATTACGCAACGAGCATGCAATGTTTCATGGGGTCAACCCTAATGGGAGAATCTAGAGTCTCTCACCACCTTGGAAAGGCAGCTTGTATATCCTGATGAAATATGTCTCAACATCGTTCAGGTTTTACCACTGATAAATTGGACTGATATTTTACAAAATGATATTTCAACTGTCTGATATATAATATAAAAGAATGACAAGAGTGACAAGAATTAAATTTTTCATTGAGAGCATTTGGTAAATAATACATTATATTCCAATCATTAACATACAGATTCAACAGTGAATCTGCAAAGGACAAGCAATGAATCAGGAATCACTGTTTAGATATTTATGCAGACACCAAATGATCCTTTCAGAAATAAATCCAGAAGAGTTCCTTAGTATTCTCATTAAAATGTCTTGGGTTTTTCAAGCATAAATTTACAATTAAAGAATGCCTGGCTTCCTAATGTTTTCAGTGTGTTACAATCTGACAAAGGGCATTATTAGGCTCACCCTAGATATCTGACAAGCTAATGCAATACGTACATCCACCTTTGGTGTCAATTTGCTTGGTTCCCTGCATGGCATGTGACGACACCGGGGAGGTAAATATTTTATGACCCTTTATATCTTTTAACGTCTAGAAAGCAGCTATGGAGACTATACCCACACGGTGCCAAACAAGAGGTGCAGCGGACTAAAAATAAGTATTGAAACAACCAAATGAATGCCTGTAAAACCCCTCCCGATTTAGCACAAACAGTCACAGCTCTCACTTTGCCTCCCCCTCCCCCACTCTCGCATACGCCGTCTAGCAGCAGAATTACATAACTGTGCCTGCTGTAATTGGAGAAAGTGTAGAAGGCAGAGATCAATAATTCAGAATCAAGATACCTTTCTCTACCTGGGGCAAACTGAAGACAATCACGTTAGCAAACGAGCCAGTTCAATTATATCACCAAGCAATTAAAAGGCCATTTAAATAAAACACAGCACTCTTAAAGCTAAAATAAAAGCTCATATACAAAAATGTGAGCAAATCTTACACTTGCCTTAATACCAAAACGCAACAAAATTGGTTAAAATTGCATAACCTTAACCAACGTTGCACCAAATTTAATGTACAAAACGTAATAACAATGATGGCTGATGTTGTGGCTCTGCAGATAATAAAACATCAGTTCTGTTTTGGAAATTTGCTCCTAAGTCTCAAAGGCAAACATTAGCATTCCTTGTATTACTGGAAAACAATTAATCAAATTTATGTTATTAGTAATACTTGTGCCTTTAACAGAACAATTATGGGGGAGGGACAAACTAATACTTCACTAAAGAATGAACAATAGAAAGCACTAAGTTTTGAATTTCTTTAGGCATTACAAGAATTTCAAGCTGACTTATGTGAAGTAGCATGAATGTACAGAAATGTCTATTTAACACAACTGAAAGACCTATTCAAGCTTCATAAATCACTCAGATTCATTAAAAAAAACATGACAATCAGGAATGCTGTCCCAATGTCACTGTCAATGAGTGTAAAATACCTTGGCTTTGACTCTGGCATCCCCTCCCCCACGCTCTGAGATGGGGCACCGGCATATTGCAGCTGTATGCCACAGTCATATGTTTCTGTAAAATCAGCCACCCAGATCCCACCAAAATTGGAGGGAAAGCATGTGAAGTGGACTTCCAAGCCACTCCAAAGGAATGGACGGCTTACATCTCATCTTACAACATGACCCAGTCATCCAGCGAAAGGCTGTCTCCATGAACGCACTGTCCCATGCCCCATTCGGCTAAATTATGCCACAACATCACACATGCTGGTTTACCAGCTAACTGGCCACTTTTGTTATTGTTGTTGTTGATGATGCTGCTGCTGCTGTCGCTTCTGCTTCCCCTGCTGGTGTTAATGTAGGTTATACAACATAACCCATGCCTTATATAGAGCACATTAGTTTGCGAGGGGGGGCAATTAGATGGCTGGTCAACTACATTAAATGTTATGATCAAGTCGAGGTTACTGCATAGAGCGAAAACACAGAAGCACGCATATA
>JAODUD010000043.1:10256719-10270345 GCA_026784285.1 Stomatorhinus walkeri | reverse complement strand
TGGCTGGTCAACTACATTAAATGTTATGATCAAGTCGAGGTTACTGCATAGAGCGAAAACACAGAAGCACGCATATACACACACACACACACACACACACACACACGGCCCATCCCCCACCCCAGTCACCACTGTCACTTATACAGTAACGTTATTCTCCTCACATCCCTGTCAACAGCAAGGTACGCTCATTCTAATCACGCAGTAAACACACCTTTAATACACTGTAATGCGTGTCCTTTTAATCCCCCCCACCCCCCACCTCACGAAGAAAAAAAATTATTAAATACAAAACGCCCTTACTTTAAAATCCCGATCACACCAGGGGTGTCTTCTTCGCTGTCGCTCGTGTGGAATTTCCTCCTCAACTATTTTTTTAACATGAAAGCAAATAACGCGTTATGAACCCCAGTTGATGGCGCTGGACCGGTAGTTAAATTCCCAGATAAGCGCGGCGTCGTTCAGAGACAATTCGTAGCTTTTTCAAAAAATTAATAATAATTTTAAAAAGAGCTACAAAATAGATATAGAGGAGAAATTGAGGAACATTGTAAGGCTGTTAGCAAGTACAGAAAGAGCCAAACGGTTCAGGAGCAGCCAACGGCTTCAGACACTCAAACACAGAAGGGGTGACTCTCCAGGCGGAAATGGGCAGGCGAGCAGGCTGGGAAGCCGCGTGTCTGCGCGCCGCGCCGCGCCGCGCCGCGCCCGCGCTCACTGTACGGGCGCACGCGTTAAACAGTCTGCTGCTCTCATTATTGGTCAAACCGCGTATTTATCTTAACAACTGCACTACTGCATATAGGCAGAAAAACAGGCAGACACGTCTACATGTCTCACAGCAAGTGCGAAATTTCAGGAGGTCGTAGTGGATTTTCGTAGTGGATTTTCGTATTGGGGGGGGAGGGTCGTTTGTTTAAATTGAGGATTTTCATTAATTTATTTATAGTAATTTGTCTGTTTTTCTGTTGTAGTTATTGTGCTTCCATATTCTACACACATCACCAATGCGCAAATAATACATATACAATTCCATGAATACATCTGCATTGTTATTTTAAGGTGATGAGTCAAAACATCTATTGTGTTTAAATGTATAAATCCCCGCAGTTACCCTGACCAGGATAACCAGTTATTAGCTGAATGCTGCAAACATTTTCCAATGATCACTGAAACATTTCACTTCCTTTAAAATATAATAAAACGTATCTGCACTATTTTTTGTGTTACATTTTCTGTTATTGGATGCCTACCTATTTGGAGATATTCAACACTCAAGGCACAATGTTTCAAAAATCACTATATACCCTGACATGGTTTCTAGGGATCAAATGAGAAACTAATTACCAAATTGTCCTATAAGCCTTACATATGGAACTGCATGTAAGACCAAGCAATTAAAACAGTGACTCATGCTGTCACAAGCTACTGGGGCTTCGTAATTGCCAACATGGCTAAATTGTCTTTGGCATAGAAATTGCTGTAGAAATGTATTAGTTCTGCAATACAGAAGACGAAAATGACTTTAAAGTGTTGGTACTATTGCTGTAACCCTTGTCAAAAATAGCTGTTGTGATTTCTTGTGTTGAAAGAGCAAGTAATGTGTTTGGCCAAATGGAAGATTCTGGAGACACAGACATATGAAAGGCCCATGAATCGCCACACCTGGGATGCAAATAGATATCGCAGTGTCTTCTACAAGAAAGAAAAACAAAGGGGAAGCGAGGGGAACAGAAATCCTGAGCATCTCTAAAAGCACAGGGCATGGGTGATGTGGGGTGACGCCGTCTTTGAAGGCAAAACGGGCAGAGCGGCAGGAGCAACTGCAAGGTGGCTTCTCAGAAGTCAGGGGGGAGCAGAAAGAGGACAGAAAGGACGCCCCTGTAAAGGTCCACTCCCATATCCACATTGGCACTAACAGTTCTTTTTGGATAAGACTTTCCTGTATGCACACCTTAAAACAATTAAAAAAAAAAGAGATTTCTGTCTATTTTTACGGAAAGTGGAAAAAAATCTTCCCTTGAGCATCTTCTGCAGCATGGAGCTGTTTGGAAAGAGCCAAGAGGTCAGCAGAAATCTGCCCCCTGTCAACATGTCCGTGTGAGTGTGTGTGTGTGTGTGTGGATTAGGTTTATATTACTTTGTGGGGACCTTAATGTCCCCCACATTATAGCAAAAACCTGTTATTTTGACGCCGTGGGGACCATTTTTCAGGTCCCCAGAAAGATCTGTGAATGCAATCACAAAAGTAACCATGGCAAATGTCTCGTGTTTTGTTTGGTTACTAATGGGTAAGGTTAGGGCTGGGTAGGCGTTGAGGTCGTCATGCTGACATTAGAGTTTTCCCTATAGAAATGAGTGGAGCATCCCCACAAAGACATAATTCTAAATTTGTGTGTATGTGTGTGTGTGTTTGCACAAATCACATTTGGGGACCAAAATGTCCTCAAAATGAGAAAAAACCTGAAACTTCCTTACGCTTTCTAACCATTGTCAGGTCCCCATTTGGATAACCTCAATTTTATAAAAATCAGTGCATGGGATCAAAAACAGAAAATGCCAAAAGTCTCATATTTTATTTTAGTTAAGGTTAGGCCTGGGTAGGGGTTAAGGGCGCTATGATTGGGATTTGGATTTTCCCCATAGAAATGAATAGAAGGTCCCCATTTAGATAGGCATGCCAGGTATACATTACATTGTGGGGACCAAATGGCCTAAATCACTGACACCCCTGAGGATACAGGTGTGCCTCTATAGTTGACATCAGAAGGGATAATACTGGTGCAGCAGAGCCTACACTAGGGGTGGCCAGTCGTATCCAGAAAGGGCTGCGGGGTTTCAGTCTAACTCCCTAACTGGATCACTAATTAGAGATCAGCTGATTGCCTGAGGAGTCCTCACGCCTGGGTTTGAACAGCTTACCTAAAGGTTACCCCAAAAACCTGCATACACACTGGCCTTTTGTGGATAAGATTAGCCACCCCTGGTCTAAATCATGACCATAACAACTGAAAGATGTGTCCTCTTTAAATGTATGGGGTTATTTACATCCAGCAGTAGTGTATTACTATGTTGAACTAGAAATGCTAAAAGCATTTTTCTCCGGGTGGGTAAAGTATGTAGCTCATACTATAATAACGTGTAAGATTACTTTTACTGGATATCTGTACAGCATGTATAAGACAGCCAAGTTTCTATGACACAGACCATTTGCTCATACTGTAATTTCTGTCTTTCAGTCATAATTTCAGTCTTTCTGTCTTAATTTCAGTCTTTTGTTATATGGAGTCAATGTAAAGGTTACCACCATGTAAATGTTGACACGAAGCTTTGGTAGGTATGGTTATGAAACAGTTACCCATTGTGTGTGTCTTACATATGCGATCTCCCTCCAAAGACTTACACTTACACAAAGACTGACTCCAAAGTCACTTTCATTGGAAAAACATTTCCAAAAGAACCTCACAGAAGCTTAAAAGGCGCTTCAAGACTTTTTTTTCTGGAGCCAGAACCTTTTTCTGGAACCAAGGACTAATGTCATGTTCACATTGCAGGAACTCAGCCTGATTGTGGTTCCTAGAGGCAGTCCCAGAACTCAGTTTTAGTTCCTACTCCAGACCTGGTACGTTTTGTTGGAACATGAATCACTGGGAGATACTTACAGCGATAGCTTGCTGATTGGTTGACCCCAAGCACCAGTGCTAACTTGCAAGTAACTGCAACTGCAAAAGTTGAGCAGATGGGATTATTTTTGTACTCCAATTACATTTAATGCATCTATTTCACTCTTATCTTCATATTTCTGCATCAGAAAATTTGATTGCTAACCTGCACATTTTTTCTAATATCACTGGGACTGGCAGTAAAACTTATTAGCCAGCGCTTATTAGCATGATGTTGTTGCATCATTTTTTTTGTGGAAAATGAAAGATCGATCTTCTGGCCAGATTAAGAATTTAGGAAATGCTTAACATGTAGTGGGTCATATAAGTAAAATATAAATACAAGGCTGTGTCCCATTTTCATCTCAGTATATCTCCCCTGTAACTAACAAAATGACTTATTTATCCTCGATTGTTTCGGCAAGGCAGTGTAGTTTCGTATGAAAATATGTGTGAAGTTTGACCTACAAGCCTTTTGTGTTTCCCGTGCTTATTTACTGTAAAGGTCCCATTTCCTGTTGTGAGCTGTGAAAACAAAACGCGAAAGTTGCCGGGAGTTACAGAAGAACCAGGTTTAACAGCCCAGGTTCTGGAACTTAGATGTGAAAGGGCCTGCTGTTATGGTAAAAGGACCTGAGGCGGAAGCCAACTCATAGTGCGCTGGTGACCATCAGTCACAACCCCAGAAAAGTCCGTTCCGTGATAGTCTCTTCACACGGCTGGGTGAGACGTCCTCTGTGTACGTCAGTAAAGGACAGCTTGTCACCGTCACCTGAGTCATTCCTTTAAAAGCAAACTGAAACATGATACCCAGGACCCAACTATATGTAGCCTGACTTTTTGTATTACCTTGTGGGGGGGGGGGGGNNNCCCCCCCCCCCCCCACCCGTCTCAGTCGCTTTCTAAGACCTACCAATGTTGTACAACAAGCAGGAGCATCATCCAGACATTGCATCATTCCAGATTGCAGGTCTTTGTTCTAATACCAGGCGTCTATAAACTTATGCAGTAGGTTTCGGGGGGTCAAGTCATGCAAATGACAGCTGATGGAAAAACAACTTTATTCCATTCTTAGTCACAAAGATTTAACCTTCCAGATGTATGGAAATGCTGATTTTCCCATATATTTACAACACCCCCAAACCAAACCATTCAATCAGGATTAGTAATAAATCACTGGCTTCAGGTCCCCTAGGGGGACAACAGGGAATTTTTTTCACTATTTCCTTTCAATTGATTTTTTTTAACAATACAAATAATGAACAAGCCTACAAAACAGGGAAGTATATTCTGTATATAAGTAAACAGTTCCTGAGTAGCAGCTGAGGAAGCAGTGCCTCACACTGCATATGTGTCACACTGGAGAACAGGACTAATGCAGCATAAGAATGAGCGTGACTTGTACCTTGTTATACTCGTTCTTTTACACGTCATTGTCACAGTGACTGTAAGGAACACATATCCTTCATTCCTGCCTTTCCAAGATGAACCTCCACATGGTGGCTAGCAAACGACAAGCTTTTTAAAAAATAATTCCTGAAATACGGCACAGAATGGGAAAATGAGAGAAGCACAGTTATATATGTGCGTGTACATAATATGTTGTCTGCTTGTCTTTGCACCTGTGTAAGCAGGCTAAAAATATCAGTTGCAGGAGCAGTAAAATGCTGCCACACTCAAAGTGTGGGGTGTATATGCGAGAGGAGGTGTCAGATGGTCAGATGGAGAAGGAGAAGAAGAGCATTTCCTGGGACATTATGCCGTTTGTTTTACCAGCTCCGCCGGCAACCCAATAAATAACCCTCCCCCATCTATATCACCATCATTTCATTAAAATCGGTCAATGAGGAGATAAACAGAATTTGTTGCCATGATTGGTATGTCTGGGGCAGGGGGGAGGGGTTGTAGCTCTGACTAGGCGGCTCTGCCCCGGAACCTTCTATAATGTGCCGACTTTAATGACTACCACCAGTGTGCTTCGAGGAAGAACCTTCCCACCCCCACCCTTACTCCTCACCCCCACCCCCAGCTGCCTGTTATTCTGTCTGAGTCAGGCTGTGGTCTTGGCAGCTAACAGAAGGCATTTCCTGTAAGTCGTGCTACGTAACGTGGAATATAATTCTTATTTTAATACCCCCCTCCCCCATGTTGCCAAAAAATCCATCCTGATTTATCGCGACGATAATCTCGAGGCCTCTAAGTGGCTGAAATTTGCCATCATCCCACACCCCAATTATATGACCATTAAAGTTCCACCTCGGTCAGGAATGGCAGCCTTTGCTCTGTAGTTGCTGTAATTGTGTTACGCTCACCAAAAAGGCTGGGGAAACATATTATAAAGCATTGTAGAGCAGCGTAGCCTTTAAAAAAGATTACATCTGCAGATACTAGTCACTGCAGGATCCCACCCATCCCCCACATTGGCGCGTAAGCTCATTTTTGCCTGGCGGGGCACTGCCTGCAATAGATTGATTCCACCCCACCCCCTATCCCTTGCTCAGTCATTCAGACTTGGAACGTCAATAACAAGCTGACATCATCATTGGTTTGTATATTACACTGCTACTTTCAAGTTACCCACAGTCTCCTAAGAGAGGAGCACTCATGTTTCCAAAAGAATAAAAAAATAAACGTACACGATGAGGGCTGCAGGGAAATACTGTGCAGAGAAAAAATATCGACACATAAACAACTGCATAAAATATATTAAGCACTACGTTTCAGACTTGAGTGTAAATTGAAGACGATGGGCAGATAGACACTGTATTTTCTACAAAGTCTTCTCCCCCCACAATTGGTAACACAATTTCTATCGACAGAAGCAGAGCGCAAATATTTCTGGCGTGCATCAGAAAAACAATAATATTCTGCAGAAAAGACAGTAAGTGTATTTGGCTGTTGAAGTTTATACAACTCAAACTAAAGGTCAATAAACCACAGCACCCCACCTGATCTCTTGTAACCAAAAGATACACCCAAAATGGTAGCTACTTTAAAGGCGCGTACAGATCCATCCTTCTGTCTTCCATGCTGTTTATGCAGAATATGGGGCACATGGAAGGAGGCATTTTGGACAGGGTAGCAGTCCATTGAAAAGTTCCACTCAAAGACAACGGACAACATAGTGACTCCAATTCAGCTAACTGTATGTTTTTGGTACGTGGGAGGAAAATCACACAGATATGGAGAAAACATTCAAGCTCGGCATACAGAGTGATGGGGGGGGGTTTAAGCCAGGACTTAAGAGGCATGAAGCTATAGCGTGCAGATAAATAATACATATTTCTCACCATTGATGACAGGGAAAAGCAGCTTGTGCAGCCAGTCAGCTACAAGCAAGACCAAGAAATGTCAACATTTGTGTTGGAGAAAAGCATGGGAAAGTCAAAGCACAGCAGCTCAAATCTCATTTCCATGACAGTTGTGTTCTGCTACAATCAATCTCCATGTGCTACTCATCCAAACCAATACTCCATCCATCCATCCATCCATCTGATCACTTGTCCCAGTCAGAGTGATGGAGAGTGTTTCTGGTCTATCCCGGGCTCCGTTACGTTTATTTATATATTTGTACTTTGTGGCACTTAGGATTTTATGTACCTTCATGAATGCAGCACGCATCTGACCCTTCAGTAGGGAAACTATTATTTGTTCCACAAATTCACCAGAGCTTGTTTCACAGAGGTTTCCTTTCACTACTTAACCTGCATTTATGGTCCACAAAGTCCTTTTGAAAGCTTATAAATGCTCGGTGTTTAGACAGGAACTTCATGTCTGCAGCCCAGACAGGAGAACGGGCAAAGTCAGTATGACTCGCTCACCTAAATGCTGTCATTATCTAACACTGGTCCATGCGTCATGGTCCAACGGGCAGTCAGTGCTCAGATGATGCCGCAAAAACATCTTTACCAGGTTAAGTCTGATCCTGTGTGGATCAGTTGATTGTTGGTGGTATTTTTGAGGTTTTTTTTTTTTGATTCAACGGATTTTTTTATCCATCAAATGCTTTTGGAATATCCTTCAGGTGGATGCCAAGTTCAACTACGGAAAAGTTTGTTCATATGTAGAAAAAAGATGAATAAGGAGTTTGTTGCATATGAGGCAACGGTTAAGATACCATATATAGAAATAGGGTTCCAGAGGCGTGAATAGACTCTATGCATCATTAAATGACCTTGGATAAGTTTATCACAGGCCCATCTGTATTCTAAGGCATAGAAGAGACACGTAAGCCCGAGCTACATTGGTATATCTATCTGTTAAGTATGCATATACTGTAGCATAAAAGCATGCAACGGCGCGGTCGTTTGCATTTATAAATTTTTTTGTTTTTATTATATCCTGCATGCTTAAGAAGACACCTGCAAGGGTGAATTGAACCAGGTAAACAGCAAAGAGAGCCCAGGTGAGAGTCTAACTGGCCATGCCTCATTTTCAGAAGCTAATGACCCCATACCTGCCTCAGCAGGCTCCTACAGACAGCAGGCGATTTGGACTGGGACTGGGACTGGGCAGAACGTTGCAAACACTGATAAACCAGTCCTACAAACTGGTGAATCTTCCCTCCATCCCTGCTAGGGAACCAATGTGTGGCCCCTCAGAAAGCTGCCCGAAACTGTGCCCGAATCGTTAAAAAAATAGCACTCTGTCCAACTGAATGGGCCTGATGTACTCCAGAAACCTAAATATAGACGCCGCCATCTGCGTTTGTGTTATTCTTTTTTAAAATGGTGCCTTAGTTTTAAAGAGACACAGCTTGCATCGAACGCACTGGGTCAGCTTAAGAGCCTTGCATGAACTATGCGACCGCACCGCTCATGCTTACTTGGTGATGCCTGCGTGAGAACGAGGTCAGTGCGTGAATAGGATGCCGGGCTGGCGGAGGACGCGCTGACGACCGCACTCGCTCGCCACAAAAACAGTCGACTGTTAGGGCATATGTCTCCGGCAAGCCATCACTCCCACCTGCGGGGCCCCTCCCAGGGGCTGGCTGTATGCCGGGGGGGGGGATGATGACATATTCTGAAACTCTCCAGGTGTCGTAGGCCACAAAGTGGGCTAACCATGTGCAGGATGAATGGGAAGAAGAGGCTGGGATAGAAGAGAGATCTGGTGGATCATTTTGATGGGATTAAACACATCATTCAGCTCTACAACACAATGGAGAGTGAACTAGCAAGTGCACTTGAGATACCACTAAAGACACACCAAAGGCTGTATCCCGGCCCATAAGCCAAACCCACCATTTCTTCAGCTGACACTGTGCTTGTCCCTTTGTTAAATTCCATGTACCTTCATTGGTCATGTGACCAGAGTAAAAAATTATAAGCACCAAACAGAATGACTAGCTAATTATGTTGGGGGGGGGGGGGGTCTGGGGGGTTGTGGGACTTGCTACACAAAACACACAGTTAGAAAATAAAGTTGGTTGACATTTAAAATGCAAGAGAATATGGAGTTAAAAATCAGTCAATAGGGATCCTGGAATTGGAGGGAAAATATTCTATATTCTCTGGCAAGTCTGAATCAGAGGATGGGAAGCTAGGATAGTGGGGGGAGGGGTCTTTTATTCAACCCCTGCCATCTGCAAGGGATGGGGTCGTGAGGTCGGCTGCCTACCGGCTGCGGAAGTGAGAAGTAGGGCTGAAAGGGGGGAGGGGTGCATTGGCGGCTGCCACGTGGAGCATTATCACAGCAAACTGGGGCGGGTGGGTAGAACACAGACAGACGAGGCGATGGAGGAGAAACAGCAGCATGCGCCCACGCCAGACCCTAACTCCACTTCGCACATGCCCCAGGGCGTGCAGGCGCACGCAAACATGAAAATAGACTCGCGTAAACGTAATCGTCAGATGTCAAAAGTGGGTTCACCACATCACATATTGTAAATGGCAAACGTACATCCGTGTGCAAAAAATGAGCCCGGCCAGAAATGGATTTTAGCTCACAGCTGGTCTACAAACTTCGATGCCTTTTCATCCCCCCCTCACACAAAAACCGAACCACCAAAATAAAATAAACAAATAAATTAGAAACCTCGGTTCTAATCAATGCAGAAATCCCAAACATTTTTCAGGCAGAAAACCAAAAATGCATTTCAGTCCTGGTTTTCTTTCTCCTCAATGAAAACCAGATTACTACAAAATAAACATGGGAGTAGCGTCTTTGACTTGCATTTATTTGGTCTTTATCAAGAGAAATGTCCATGTCAGATCTCACTGCAACTAAAAATGGACTAAAAAAGACCTCTGCAGAGTCTACACTCCATATATCTAGAAATGAGATCACTATCACTACAAGATCTGAGGCGCTTTTAACCTACATACTTCACCGAGCAAAATACAGTGTTTCTCCTGAGAAATAAAAACACCACTTGCAACAGTAAAGTTTTCCTGCCCGAACTGCAGCTGCCTTCTTGCCGCACTCAGTATGCAAAAGTTGCAAATCCACTCATTCATAAATTATTCAGCACTCTACCTCCGGTCTGTGGTGCTGTGGTTTCCATTCTGCAAAGTGATTAATTGACCCCATGGCGGTGTTTTTGAGGATATGTGTACTGAGAAGTGTGGGTGGGTTAGTTGATCAGTTAGCTGGATCTAGGAGGAGGAGTTATCCAGTGCACAGAAGAATAGCACTCCAAGTCATTGTCTCCTGAGAAAACTATGGGGCCTCCTACAGACCATGCTAGCTACTGCATTGCACATTCCACAAAGACGGATTAAAATGAACTTAACGATTCTTACAGACTGAATTGAAATGTGTGTATTTCCAGGTTGTATCCATTTGTTATTCGTAAGTTGTTGCTGGTAGCCAGAATTAAAATTTAAATGTACATCAACATAATAAAATGCTCTACATTCCTTGTATGCAATCGATAACACATTATACATCACTTTTATTTATTTATTATACCTACTTCTGCAGTACAGGGTGAGCCTGGAACACAGGACACAAGGCAGGGGACCACTTATATGGAACGCTGATCGATCAATGGGCATTTGCTTACACACTATGGGCAATGAAGAAACAGCGATTCGCTTTTTTACACTGTGGGTGTATCTGAAATAGCAGTCTGTTATGTACTAGGCAAAATACAGTAAAGTGAGCAGTATGCCCGAATCCTCAGTATGGATGAGATAGTAGGCAAACAGTACGTGGATGACATATTACATTCTGCGGATTTTCGAAATGTGCAACTGAGGACACTACGCTACCCCACAAGGCCACTGGAGGAGCAAAGAACATCGCTTGCTCAGGAATGTTTGTCATGGCGATGGAGGAAGTAGCCTCTCTTTACAAATTTAAATGGAAGACAATGTTCACGTACATTGTTTGACTTGATTAGGGATTTTTTTCATTGATCGTCTTTAACTCTCAAAGGGGTTTACATTACATCATTGGAAAATATCCAGGTCAGGTAACATGCAAGATTGAACATGTGTGCTATTCTCATGCATATGCACAGTACATACTGAATTAACAGATGAGTAGAAGGCTTTGGACGAAATTTAGTACATAATGTGTAAGTAGGTGATTTCGAGCAAATCCAGAAGAAAACTGCGCGGCAGAAGAAAACTGACACAAACAGGATCGAGGAGCACGTGTAAATGTCAAGCATGCAGGACTGGAGGTAATAATCGAACATCCAAGCCAGGAGGATTGTGGGTACGCTGGTAACCACTGCAGAATCACACCATGCTAAATGCCTTCGGGACTTATATTTATAGCACTAAGACTGTTCTGTAACAAACGCACAATAACAGAAATGTGCTGCCCTGCTAATGCACACCGCATGGTGTGAAATACATCGACTTATGTATTTTTATCACACTGCTGCTACAGTGCTGAGTTTGTATGGTGAATAAAATTAAGGTAATTTCGAGGCTCACTGCTTCCCACAAGCCACATTTTATATCCTCTCCTTTCATATTTATAGAAAAAGCCTTTCACAGGAGCACAAAATTCATTAACTGGCATTAACTAACACAAACTCTCTGAAGTGATTGCATTGTGCAAGTCAGAACATAAGACACCATAGCTATTGTCACATTTATGACATATATAATATACATGTATTTCCAAGCAGGAAAAATTACAGTTTTATGTGCATAAGCATCCATCGGACCATTTTGTACAACCACTTATCCAGTCATAGTCCTGCTGATCAGACACCTGCGCAAGGAACAACAGGGGTCCGCAAATTGCAATGATATGCACAATTTCATAAAACCTACTCCCATACTGCCCGTGAAAAGACTGAAACAAATATTATTTATTAATCTATCATCAAAATCAGTTGAATTGCTGGAGGCAATTCCAGCAAAAGCTTCATGTCTTTGAACAGCGTTTTTTTAATTTTTATTTTTGGTTTAGCTCTTGTCTGAATTTGTAGAAGAGAGAAGAGAGGCACGACTTTGTATATCCACAAACTAAACGTGCCCAGATGGTACTTATACACTGACCTAGTTAAGCAAAGCTCAAAGCTTTACTGCTTCCGTGTTTCTTCTCAATTAAAAATCACCAGGCGTGTGTTCCTTTTGAAAGGTAACGATATTTTGGCAATAACTTAAAAGGCACAAGACCAATCGGGTCTTGCTAACAAAGTGGTTTTCTCTTGCCGTTCGCAGTTTTATTTTTTTGCATTTTTTATTGCACTGCTACAACATTCCATAAATGATCTTAATATAATAAAATGATCATAAATCATCACTGAAAGAATATTATTATTATTTTTATCTAAATGTATATCACACCCACAGAGTGATACCCAAATATAAAAACAAGCTCTCTATTCACCAACTCTAAATCATCTAAGATGTTTGGTACAGATCACTGACTTATCTTCTGGCAAGGAATCACTCTCTGCCTAGTAAATCACAACACCGCATATGTCTTTACTCATGAACGCATCACCTTATTGCCAGCCTTACTTATCACAGAAGTCTGGACCTGAGTGAATGCCATCCACGCACCACCAGGGAACAGTAGAGTGTGAAATACAAACAAATAAATATGACAGGATCTGATAGCAAAGACCTAAAACAGATCTGACACTCTGTTTTCTGTTTCTTCTTGGTCTTTGAATCTGTGCCACGTTCATCATCAACGGATGAGGCTTTCTGAATGTAGGGAACAAGCGGCTTTGTGAGGTGGTTAGAAGTGGTGAAGAACTCACCTCCTGCTTGGCAGGAGAGAGAATCAGCCTCAAGACATGAACCTTAGGCAGATACAGTTTCATACATTGGAAACATTCCTAGGGTAGAGGTAGGGCTGTAGGAACTAGGGGATGTGGGGGGGGGGGGGTATGTGCACCCATAATATTTAATTTGGCTTGATTCCCCCCACCCCACCCAGAAAAATTGACCTTTATATTTAAATCATTAAGTTGTGCCCCCCCGCAATATCAAACTCTCCACTGTGCCAGGAGTAGAGGAAGTGACAGAGTGGAAATACCAGGCTTATTAATCATTTAGAAAACTGTCGATATATACTGTAAATAGCCTTGTTTGCTTTAGAAAATGGCACACGGTGTTGGTTCTGTGCTTCGAGGCAACCACACTGCGAGGCTGATCCAGGCCTCCACCCTTTCAAAGCAGATTTCACACTCACATGAGCAGAACCGAAAATAGCGTCCAGGACAGATAGGTTCCGCTGGCCTTTCGGGCTGCCTTTGGCTTAAATAATGGATTGCCGCTGTTCTCCCGCTACAAGGGTAAAAATAAACGGAAGCTTGAGGAAACAGCAGCGGCCTTGGGCTGCCTGCGCAGCATAAACAATGCGGCATGCGAGAGCATGACTGCTACGCCGAATTCCGCAGAGCTTATGTTGCCTCAGACAACCCTCTCCAGTTGCATCACAACGGGAGCTTCAGTCAGCTTCTTAGCAACCGTTGTTGCTAAGAGAGCCCTATTGAATGAATGTAAACGCCAAGAAAAAACGGGGGGGGGGGGGGGGGGGGACAACA
>JAODUD010000043.1:10237579-10256619 GCA_026784285.1 Stomatorhinus walkeri | reverse complement strand
CTCCTGATAATTGTGTGTGGGGAGGGGGGGTGGGTGTGCCGAGCTGCTACCCATCCAGGATTTTCCAGGACCACCCTGGTTTTTGGGATGCGGAATGTCCCTATCAATTTCCCTATGAAACAGACCTAAACAAATCTTTGAAATGGTGTCACAAGTGACTGGGTGGCCAGGATTTTACAGGACCGAGGCGGCAGCCCCATGTGTCCGTGATGTTTGAAAAGTTCTGAGCCGCTTTCCTCACTGTGTCACACTAACGCCTCATGGAATGCTGTTTTACGCAGATGCGTGTTTTATAAACCATCATGACCATTAAAATCTCACTTAAGACAGCTTTTAACTACGGGTTGTGTTTGGGCCGCATGGTCACACGGCCGTGTTGGACACAGATATCTCCTGCAGTTCAGGTCTCTCTTTATCTGTCATCTTCTCATTCTGCAGGATGCAGCAGAGGTAATTCAAGCAGAAGTTACTCTAAGTATGATGGTGAAATGCCAAGTTTGGTCTTTGATGAAATGACATGTGCCACGTGCTGGCTGTCTCTCTCTCTCGCTTCTAAAGCTGGAGACGATAACAATGTGCTTTTCCGCCGAATCCACCAAGAACCGTGTGTGTAGCATTTAACGTTAGTCGGGGTCCCTTGGGGTGAAGCTGGCGTGGAGGAACTCGAAGGACCTGGTCGCTTTCAAGGTTTGTTCGTAGCTTAGCCTCATCCACTGCTGAACTAGGACTGTTTTTTGGATAATAAAATTTCCCCATTAACATCCAGTATCAATACAGTGATTGTCTGTGTGTGTTTTTTTTCCCTCTTGTACCTATGACTAAGTAGTTTTCCAGGAACGTTGTTCTGCAGAAGGGTTTGGGGAGCTGTGGACGTGGGCCAGGCCAGGCCTTTCAGTGGAATGTAATGTTCTACAGCCTTTCACAAACTGTCAGATATGTTTGGCTAAAAAATCATCGGTATTATGAAATCTGAGTACTTCGCTGAATCACTTTGGATGAGCGTAGGTGCGAATCAGCCTGATTATAGCCAACAGCTGTGTCTGAATCTCCAGGGGATAGAGAGCACAAACGGGAGATGGATGAAGGTGTAAACGGCGAGGTGGTCCGTGGTAAATGGGCGGCTCGTTATCCTGTCACCCAGTGGAGGCGGCGCGGAGACAGCGGATCCGGCAGAGCAGCGGGGCGACCTGCGTCCAGCCGTGCCGCCACCTGATGTCACCAGCGCAGGTCCGGACGTCCTTCCTGCCACAGAGCGGATACACACAGCTTCCCGTGGTGTTCTCTGCCTTTTGGATTGTGCCGTTGTTCCGGAACGACCATCGCTGCCCGATCCGTGAGCCACCTTCCAATTAGCGTCAATCCGGAGCTGGGGGTCTGATCTCTGGGTGTCGTGCGGAAGGCAGAATGAGACTTGGGGGCTCGGGGGAGACTCGTTAACCCTCTGACGTCCTCCTCGGTGGAGCTGTCAAGCCCCAGTGAGGTCGACCGGCAGTCTCAACACATGTGGGGTGGGGGTGGGGGGGGTTGGGGGGCGTTGGGGGGCATACACTCAGTCCCGAAGGCAGAAGCTGTCAGGAGCGGAGAGCCTCTCTCCTCCCGTAGACCCGTTCCACATCATCCTGACAATACTGGCCTTTTTGGGAAACAGGCCGTCAGCATCTTCTGACGTGGGCGGGCCTTGAGAGATGAGCATGACTGACAGGCAGCTGCCCAATGGGAGCGCAGGAGTCCGAGCACACAGGACCTTGGTGATCCATATCGGTGACCCTGGGTTATTATCGCGGTGGTGGGGCGGCCATCTCAGGGCGCCAGCTGGGAGCGGCAAATCAGACTCTGGGGGCCTGCCAGCATCCCCCCCCCCCCATATTTTGGGCCACGTCCAACAGAGCAGAGGTGAGACCATCGTGTGGAACTAAAGCAACGCTGAAGAGATCGGTCCCCTCAAGCAAGCCTTCCCGCTACTTGATTGCACCTCCTCCATGGGGATTAGCCGGCGTACACAGAGTGCCGTCGATCTCGCAGCGCCGCTGCCAGCCCAGGTGCTCGTACCTGTGACTCGCTAAATAATGCGGCTCTTTTAAATCTATCGGCGTGTTCTGCTAGGACCTGCACACCCGCGCTCTTGTCAGAAGAGACAGAGCAATGGCTTCACTGGCTGCCCCCCTGACCCCCCCCCCCCCCTGCCCAACCTCCCACCGGCACATTCCCAGAGACGTTTATCTGTTTTGACATCCGCCTGGAAGAGCGCTGCTGATTAGCTTGTCTGATTGGGTGTGCGGCCACACCGCAGATGAATGTTAATTAAGCCAATTAGACGGCGGCCGCCTGGATTAATTTGGGCTGCGCCGGCACGTGTGGATTGGAGATGTTGACAGTGATAGCCAATTAGAGGAGGATTAGAGCTGGTGTGTCTGAGATGGGCGGTCTGAAAGCCCCCCCCACCCCGTCGCCGTTTGCTGCAGTATGCCTATGACAGGGGGCTGTGCTGACGTTTGCCCTTGGGGGGAGCAGATTGACCTTCAGCTGGTGCCACAGTTACTCTGTGCTTAAGTGACTGCAATTCTACTACGTTGTCACATGGCATGTGGACGGGGTTGAAGGCGTGGGAATGATCAGTTGCTAAAGGGGATGTTTGTAGGTGGGCCCTGGCCTTGTTTTGGTTCCGGTTCTGGTTTCGGTTTTGCTTATGGTTCTGGTTACGGTTACACTGATGATAATCTATATGACGGTGACACTCATTCCCAGCTTTTGTGGTCAGACAGGGGTGTGCCGTGTAACAGAAACACCCCCGTCTTGGAACAGCGGCACTTTGTGGTCACGGTCATGCCGTTTCATGTTGGCGCGGCCTTGATTCAGCTCTGTTTTCCACCTATGCTGGAGCCAAAGCCACGTAGGTCCAACAGAGCCGTGGCAGATGTTCCAAGTCCAAACAGGATGGTTCCAGGTCCTGCATCTGCCCCCGCTGCTCATGCTCTGCACCAGCAAGTTTCTCCTGAGTGGCCTGCCAATTTCTTTTTTGTTTGTTTATATTAACAGGCTTCTGGAATCTGCTCTTAGCAGAGGGGTGGGGGGCGGAGTTCGGGCAACCAGAGATCCGTCACCCATCTGATTGTTCTGGATTTTTAATTCTACTCCGGCCCGCAGGGTGCGGAGATCCTTCAGGGGCCTGGACAGAATTCGGTGTGTCGGTGCTGGCTGGATTCAGCACTGGGTTGAAGATTTGTGGATTCAATAATGTGGGAGGGGAGCGGTTCCTGGCTCACACCAGGTTTCCTTGCTAAAGGCGTCAGGAACGGCCTGCACCTTGCTGCAATAAGGACTCGACTCCTGTGATGTTTGTGAATTGGTGCAGGCTGGAGCCGGAGGCGCCCCTGCGACAGGTCTGAGCAGAGAGCTTCTGCGGGACGTTCAGCCCGTTACGCTCCGGGCTCCATCCGCTTTGTGGGACGTCCAGGGTTTCTGTGCCCGGCTTTCTAACGATGAGCTTTTCCTGTCCTCATTTTTGTCTCCACAAACTTGTGTTGGCGACCGTGCCGGCTCACCAAGATCCCCGATGATCGCACCAGTCCGGCCATTCGTGGCTCTAAAATTGCGTGCGAGAACTGGGAGAGTGGGCGGCCTGTGCTGAACATTCCCTTCTTGCTTATTTTGAGGACGATGTCCACTGAGAGGAGTAATGTAATCATTCGTGTTGGGATTAGAGAATACCAAGCCCCAAAAAAATCAAATGGCATGGGGGGGGGGGGGGGGTATCACGTTTTGGCTGCCATTAATTTCAGGGTAGTAAAATAATGATAGATAATGTGTCTATAATGAGCTGAATCTGGGACGTGCCCTCCCTCATCCAGCACATTGTTTTCTGACTGACACACTGCTGGTTTTCATTTTTATTTATTTTAGCTCGCACTGTCCCATTGGCCGAACCTGCTGCCTGTTTGCAGATTAATTAAGCAATCCAGTTAACTGGCAGCTCTTGCCTGTAGTCAACCCGTTTTGCCTTAATCGCGCGCCAGGCCGCGGGTGTGGGTCCACGCATATGTTGCTATGGAAGCGTTTGTGTGTGTGTGTGTGTGTGTGTGTGTGTGCATGGCTGTTCATCTTTGTTCATGACGCTATTGGAATACTTGGGAAAAGATGATTCCAGACGATCGTGGATACATCAGGTTTTATAAATGCAGTGCCCCCCCCCCCCCCCAGCACGCAGGAGCACACTAATGCACAGGTTTACCTAGGCAGAATCCCAGAGGCCTCTGACCCTCTTAATGTGCCCCTTCTGACCCCCCTCACATGAAACTGCCGGTCGGCAGTTTACCCCCAGGGAAATTTGTGAGGTTTTATTTACATTTTATTGTATTGTGATGCCGGAGATCCGTGAGGATCTGGAGCAGGAAAATCCGGATAGAGATCCTGGCCTCTCCTCAGGCATAGCCGATTGCCCCCCCCCCCCGACCCCGTCTGTGGCCCCGTGGTCTGGGTTAGTTTTCATCTCGCATTCAGCTGACTGAATTCAGATGACGTCTTCAGGCTCTGGTTGGATGTGGAACAAGATGGGGGGGGGTGGGGGTAAGTGTTTTATTGTTAGTACATTTAAAATCTCGTAGCGTTTCATTGGAGTCAGGTTTGTGGAGGCCACCCAGTTGGATTCCACTGACGCTGGGAGTGTGTGTGTGTGTGTGTGTGCCTTTCGTATAGCTCCCTGAGGTGTGTGACGACCCCCACACTGTGGAAAATGGGCCGCCCAGCCCCCCCTTCCTCCTCTGTGCCCCGTTAGCAGTGGTGCCCTCCCCTGCTCCTCTCTTTCCCTCCTGCACGCTCCATGTTGTGTTTTCCTGGCTGTGTGGACAGATAACAGCAGCTGGTGCTTGAGTAGGTCCTGCTGAGTGAGGTCTGGAGAAGACCCTCCCCACCACAGCAGGTTTGGCTTGCGATGCATCCCCGCCTCCCACCAATAGCCCAAGCCTTTGTTTGTGGAAAATGGTCTGTACGTCCTTCCCCGCGAGGCCCGGACACGGCATTCTTCACGTGACATTCAGCCGGTCATTATCATGAAGCCCTAGCATCATCATCTCACTTTGCCGTGTTTAGTACCCGCACTCGGGGGTGTGTGCTGGATTGGGGCCAGAGGGTCATTGATGACAGGTCATTGGCTTCTTCCCCTGTCACTCGCTGACTCAAAACATATCATTGGCTAATGATGAGGTTGGTTCCTTTGTATGAGTTATGGAAAAAGTGCTAAATCTCCCTCAGGTGTCTGATGAAATATCTTGAGAGAAACTGCAGGGTCTCCATACGCACCTTTCCGTGGGTTCCTCACCTACCTAGGTTTAAGCCTTAATTAGGCGTGTGAGAGTGTAACTCGTTACTGGGAAAGGGCCTTGTGTGCCAGCTAATGAACAGCAGATGTCTGTCCCCCAGCTTGATAAATTAAGATGAAAACTCGGACGTTCTGCTAATTAGTACCGTTCCCCTCGTTCTCTGCCAGCGACGATCTCTGTCATTAGCTGGCTGTCCTCCTGCCTGGCCGTCGTCCTGTGAAGCAGTATACTTCCTCCTCATCATCCTCATCCTTCCATACTGAGCTTTTGCCGTTTTGATGCGCCATCATAAGGGAGAACTGACCCCTCTCTCCTTCCGGTCCCCCCCCCCCCCACCCGCACCTCGGGAGGCGTCCGGAGGAGGACGAGGAGGAGGTTGGTCCTCCTGTTGCTCCTGCATGCGGGCTGGCAGCACGTGTGACCCCGGCAGAACCGTGTGTTTAATGACACGTCGTCCCTCAGGAAGCTGGAAGGACACGGTGGCACATGTTCGGTACAGAGTGACCGGGCCGTGGCGTCTCGGCTGGTGACCTGCATCTTCAGAAACCCCCTACAGGGTCTCCCGATTTTACACTGTCAGCTGTGGCTTCGTCACTCGTTTGGGGCTGATGCCATTTGCTCCTTATCTTCACTTCTCCTCATCCTCACCCTCACTGGGATGGGCACCGTGAGCCGCCTGTCACCTCTTCGCCATTGTCTTCGTGCCGGTGCCGGTGCTGGGAAGTGAGAATCGGGACAGACTGTCATTCCAGACTGCGAGGGGGAAATGAGGAACGTTTTGAAAAGATAAAGAATTCTCAGCTGCGCGGCTGACTGAGCCAACCGGGCAGCCTGTCACTGCCTCTCGGAGACAATAAAACAATATATTCACGATGCTACAACCAGCACTGAGCCACACACCGTCGGCACTGCGAACGGGAGCCGCGGCACGGGCCAGAGGTCTGCTCCCTCTCTGGGCACTAAGCAGGAAGTTGGAAGCGACACGGCAGAGGTGGAATCCGGCCGGACGCCGTGCTGACTGTGTGCTCTGTACCGGTCCATTCCACTTCAGATGGTTTCATCAGTCTGTTCGTTTGCAGAAGGACGGGACACACCTGCCCACAAGGATTTACATTTACGGTTACTGGCTTTCCTCTTGCTTTTGTCCAAAGCAGGTTTGTTCACTCATTTCTTCAGCTGGATATGTTCCTGGAGACTTGCTCCAGGGAGCTGCAGCACACACACACACATAGGTTAGGTGCCTATATCTTTGTGGGGACTCTTCATTAATTTCTTTAGCCATAACCCTAACCCTACCCAGCCCTAACCATAACCGTAAGTAACCAAGCAGAATACAGGACTTGTAGTATTTTTAGTTTTATGATTATCATAAAATTGAAGTTATCCTTATGGTGACTGAAAAAATGGTCCCCACAACTTCAAAATAACCAGTTTTTGGTCCCCACAAAAAAAGGTATATCTGGACCACACACACACACTCACACTTACTCCCTCCCCTGCATTCACAGATTATCTCACAGATTATTGGGCACATTTAAACAAAAATTAAATCTAGAATAAGTGTTTTTAAAACACTGATTTCTGCCTTCTCAGGTGACTCATGCCGTGCGTTTGTTGTCCATGCAGCACAATCACATGATCAGTAATAGGCTCTGATCTCGGGTGGCTTATTCTCTTTCAGTTAAACAATAAAACTATTGTTAAACCACACCGATGAAGGTGTGGTGCTGAAACATCTGTGCCACGTCCCTGGGGGGTCACCGATAAAAAATGTAATGCACCTGTGTCCACGGCGATTATTCTTCTGCTGAGTCCCAGCGTCGTATGGACGGGGGGGGAGTCTGCGCCCCCGCCGGGCACTCGGCCTCTCTTAAATGCCCCGCCCCCAGCACACTCCTGTGAGAGCACTATGTCGTGCCACCCGCCTGCCTGCCTATGCTTTCACCAAACTCTGAATCAGCAGTTTAAAGTAAGCAGGGATGGAAACGGAAAATGGAGAAAAAAAAGAGGGGGGGGGAGGGGGCGCAAAGTATCCTGTTATTCAACAGCGACAGCGAGGCAGAAGGGGAGCCCTTCCTGAAAAAATAATGATTTCGTTTCAACATTTCCAGACACCCACGTCTCATGGTTTGCTCTCTTTTTTGAAAGGTACTACTGAAGGCTGATCACAGTAGCTGAAAACATTGTCCTTAATAAAAGCAAACCCGTATGAAACTTAGGAATTTATACCAAAAGACAAAATGGGACACACCTTATATGGTGAAGGAGTCTTTCTATGTGGCCAGTGATTTACTTAGTCATTAATATGTATTAGCACTTTGAAACATTACAAATGTGCCTTACTTCCAAACATAAAATAATTCATTTTCTTTTTATATATGGAGTCTTTGCATGATTATTAGTCTTTTTGGTTACCTGTCACATATATTACATACTCACTGGTCAACCACAGATAGTGGTTCTAAGTAAAAGCTCTTGGTCGGAAAGATGACCAACTCATTATTTCCTGGTACCACAAACTGCAAAAGAAGCAGAGCTTCGTTTACTCTCTGCAGGTTTCTGAAATTGGGTTTAGTAATAATAAACAGTCTAATGGAAAACAGAATAAACAGCTTGAAACAAAAGAAAATTTATATATCAAATGAATATGGATTATGGTTAAGGTCGACTGGTTATAGGTAAATGATGTATACCTGTATATGCATGTACATGTGCATACTGATAGGGTGACGACTAAGATTTCTTGAATCTTGAATTGAAATGGCTACAGATGTGCTGAGATGATGCCCTCGCTATTCCGTCTCCTGCTAAGAAACAACAAAGGAATGTAACACAAAGGCCAGGATCATTAGTGTCTTCTGGCTCACGAGCGTCCTCTTTAATATCACTATCACCATCCAGGCCCTACGTGATCATTTGCCTGACTGTCAACCTTCTTTGGTTTCAGATTTGGTTCTCTCTGTCAGCCTTGTCGCGATGCATCAATGAATAGTTGAAATTCTAGTAAAGTCCTTTATGAACTAAGGGGCATTCATGGGTATGCTGCTAAAAACACAAATTATTCAATAGCAACAGCAAAGGTATCGATGACATTTATGTGCCTTCTCAGGAATGATCTACAACACTTCTGGAAGTCAGAAAAACAACCCACAACATTGTCTTTGGAGAAAGGCACGCCAAAACACAGATCATGTAAACACGTTCCCGTTCAAAAGAGGAAAGGTCACAATATTTTTTGCTGACAAAGACATTATGTAGCAATCCTATCAGGCTTGGGTCAGCTTGACACACAGGATAACAGGGCAAACTGAAGTCACTATTTATTGTGTCTCAGATGGAATTTTTGCTGTACAGTTACTTTCTACAAAGCAAATTATAATGTGACATTAAACAACAAAAATTATTGTCTTCTATTCCCATATATATCACTTCCACACACACACACACACACCATTTGGTCAAAGGACTTTTGCATAGTTTACTTGGCCATTAAAGGAAGGAGGTATATGAACATAAAATTCCCCGGAAGAGTCATATCAACATCCACATTTTGTTCTGTATTGGAAGCAGAAGTTTCCCATGTGACGCTCTGCTTCCTTATGTCTGATGTCTCTTTCTGACAGAAGCAGATATGATGGTTCTATAACACACACAGGGGGGTGATCATGTCTCAGAGGAATGAAGGGTCTTATTGAGGATCCTTCAGTTCTGCTCTGAAGGCAAAGTCCTTCATATATTCTTGTTTCTTTTTGGTTACGTTGACACAAGGGAAAGCGAAATTATTTCCTTTTCTTCGAAACAACTGCTAGATATTTTTGTTGAGTGAAAGGACCGGGTGTAATGGGTTATCTCTGCCAAGCCTCCAGTGGTCTAGTATAAGGTGAAAAATAGAAAACAAGGCTTTTTTCCCCCATCTGGTGACACGTGTAGTTTGAGGGTGTGTCATCGGCCTTAAGGCATTTGTGCATACGAAGATTAAAGATTTAAAGATTAAAGCGTTTGCAAAATGGAGCTTCTACTCCTTGGGTCACAAGAAAGATATCTCGAATATAAAAGCTTTGTTCACCTGAAGCCAGGCAGAAAGCAGAAACCAAGTGCTTTCTCTAAACCTTAGCATACCTTCCAGCATCCCCAGAGAGTCAGGACTACAGATCTGCAAATACAAGCTCATAACCCAAGGGTTCCTGATCCTGGGATACTGTGCTTAATCTGCGCTCCTCCAGTATACATCTCAAGCTGCAAAAATTGAAACCAGCTTTGGATAATTAAATGCAGTTTAAATTCCCACCTCACCCCAAATGAATCATTGCTGTTAAGAACTGAGTTTCAAGAAAATAGATTTATTAATTCTCAAAATTATGTCATATTGTGCATTTGTACTATAATTAAATTAAACTGGTGTGGTCGCATACTGAATATGCTTCAAAATACTGATACACCTTGAACGGAAAAAAGTAAATAAGAAAACTATATCTATATATCCTTGCAGGCCCACTGGACCTAATCACTGCTCTTGTTTTTTATTTGCTCTTATTTATTTATTTTTTGTTTACATGTTGCAGTATTTTAAAAGTAAGGTCAGAATAAGGTATTGTTTTTAGCGATTTCTCTACAGATCTGTCGGCCCTGCTCTCCTAATGCTCCCATTCTGGCATTTAATTCGGTGACAGCTGTAAATGTTTACTCCCGCAGATTGGCTTTAGGTCATAAAAAACAACAGCGATTAAAATGTCAAGCTCCTCACAAGGACAAGAACCTGACTAGGGGATAAAATAGATGATTTATTCGACTGCTATGTGTGCATTACTCCTAGTAACAAAATAATTTAGTGTTTTAGGGTTCTGATATTATTGTAAGGCACGACAAACATAATTTAGTGAAATGTGTCCCTTCCCCCTCTGTCAGTTAGGTCCCTGACAGAGCAAGCCATTTCCATGCAAATATTTACCTTCAATCACTAATGGAGGCCACACTGGAATGAATGGCAGTGCTGTGAGGTCGACTCCCACCTTAGCTGGATTTCTGGATGTTAAATCCATACCATTTGATGTCAGGGTATGTGTCATGGAATAAAGTCAAGCCTGTGAATTCCAGGCAGTATAATTCTGATGAGGGTTACCAGTCAACATCATGTTTGCTGAATATGTGATGCTGTGGCCTCGCATGAATTCTGTCTTTTTACTTGGGGAGTAAACACTGAGGTTGTTGTGAGGAAATCTGTTATGGCTTACAGGGGATGTTAGTGCAATTGTATTGCACTTTATGATCTTGGAGAATGAGTGCAATGTTCATTTGGGATCAAGGCATTATGGGGATTTTTGGATAGGTAGAGCCAGCTTGGTCAAGATCCCAGTAATTCCCAGTGACAGGCAATTTTTTTTGGTTTGTTAATCTTTCCAGAGTTATGGCATGCCCCTTGTGTAAATTCTCCGCTTTTTTCCAACTGTCATGTCAATTCTCAACTTCTGTTTACAGTCAGGTAGAATGAATGAATGAATGAATGAATGCCTTTGTTGTCATTGCACGAGGTACATCAGAATCGGAAGAGTATCCTTATCAGTGCAGGAAGGAAAGAATAGAGAAGAGAGCAATGGTATGGAAATAAACATGATGAAAAGCATATAAAATAAACTGAATATAAATAGAATAAACAGCAACAGAATATAAACAAGTAAATATAAAACTTCTTCATAAAAAGAATGTAATGAATAAAAATGTAAACAATTTAAACTGGTGTGTGAGTGAATGGTGTGTGAGTGAATGGTGTGTGATTGACTGGCGTGTGAGTGAATGGTGTGTGAGTGAATGGTGTGTGAGTGACTGATGTGTGAGTGAATGGTGTGTGAGTGTGCCCTGCGATGGGTTGGCACCCTGTCCTGAGTTGCTCCCTGTCTTGTACTCTTAGTCTCCAGGAAAGGCTCGGGACCCCGTGAGACCCTGAATCGGAGAAGCATTTACAGAAAAAGTATGGCTGACAAGAACTAGGTGTCTAAATCAAATGAGTGGTGTGTTAATGACCCCATGTGCTGCTGGAGGTCACCGCCACCGTTAAAGTTCAGCTGGTCTTGTTCTCCACTTGAAAAGCAACCCTCAAAATTGTCGTCGCCGGAGAGCACAGTTACCCATTGTACAGCGCAGTAAGGCAAAGCTCTGTGTTCCACATGTCCACAGCCAATGTGTCATGCAAGCCCCAGACAAGCATTAGCGTGAATGTCAGCCTGTTCTTGCTGTTCAGATAATCTCTACTAAAAAGGAAGAATGTACTGCAAAAGGCGAGATGATCAACGGGAAAAAAACAGAGGAGCGTTCACATGACCTTAGCCTGGAGGGAGGTGTATGGGTGTCAAACAGAGTGCTTCTCATGAAAGGTAGATATCGCCTGAACAAGCTCTACATTCTGCACCCGCGTGGTCATTGGAGCTTTTGCTGCTTTATTTTACATTTTGCAGCCCGTTAGAGAAGACAGCGAATGGTGCGTAATTGAGGTTGCCAGACCTCTCCGGAAATTCCTCTGCTAAATTCACATGTGCCCATTTTGTAGATATTTTCAACTAACCTTTTTTTCAGATAGACTTTTGTAATGTTAATTAGGTCTATGATGTACAATATTTTATTTCAGCATTCGGCAGGGAATTTGTAACTTTTATAATAATTATTAAGGACTGTTGTCTCCCAGCCATGGACATCTAGGATATACATTTTGGTTGTAAAACTGCACATCAAATATATGTGTTATTTTTGTACTAGCTGATGATATTTACTGTCATTATTATTATGCTAATCTAATATGATGTGACCTAGCAGAACTGATCTGGGTTTATTATTTATTTGCTTCAGTGACCAACCTGTTCACACACACATTTTGGAAAAGCGAGGGACTTTAGAATCTGCAACATCTGAGTTACTCTATATCTTACTTACTCTATATCTTACTCACTCTATATCTTACTCACTCTATATCTTCCCTCTGTTTGCTCCAGAGGCCGTACCACACGTTTCCATCATCTGGCCAACTCAAACAATTTCATTAAAACTCCAGACTGACAAAATTGTTTGTCTTGATCCACAGCGACACCGCTACCAAACCTTCTGGGGATGCCTGTTCCTGTTAGTTCCTCTCTCTATTCATTCTATACCTACTTGAAGATAATCGTTTCCATGTTTTCTGTTCTTTGCCATGTGAGATGAAGTCTGTATAGATCCACTACTTACATGTTGAGAGAAGTTCCTGTTTTTGGTGTTGAAAAGCAGACCCAGGACTCCTTCCAAACAAAAAAATATATTGATAAATTCAAATTAGCTCGCTGGAGCTGTTGTAGAATTAAACTGTCATTGTTTTTACTCTTTTTTTGTGTGAGAATCTTTATCCATCTACAGTCTTAACAGGCACATAAAGTAAATCAAGCAACATCTGTTTTTCTTAGAGCTTTTCTTGGATGTCTTCCAATAATTACGCTTGGAGATATTAACCAAAAGGAGACCAATGTATTTTGTTCCAGTAATATGCAGAGTAACAGATTTAATTCTTCTTCAATTGCCACATTTAAACAGCTTCCAGAACCACTCAATGCATATGGAAATGAACACATCTCCTTTTTTTCCTTCTGAAACCATTTTCTGTTCATTACTTTAAACAGCAGCAATGACAGATACATTTGTTGCATTTTAAATTCTTCTGCAAATGTCATATTATATACAACCATTTGTAAGGGACACATACTAGGGGTTAGGCAGTCAGGTTCCAGCCAGACAGGCACCTTCCTTCGGCCTGAGAACATTCTGGAAATTCAAAGATGGAATATACATGTATAATATAGCAAAAGACATTTATTATGAATCCCAAAAGGGTTATTTTCTAGGAATATCCTCACACTCTAGGAATTTTTTTTAGCAGTGCCTTCTCATCACCAAGTCATAATCATTTCACAGATTCCCCTCCCCCATAACAACCACGACTCCCATGGTTATTTCACATACAAAGTCATGCCTTGGTAGCTGTTTGCAGAAGGACCTTGCTTCTTTTTACACATCCTATCCTCGCAAAACATATACACATACAGGTGAGAGTGAAGCTTGGGACAAGGTCAAGCATTTATTTGATGCCCCTGGAGCAATTTGGGGGGGGGGGGGGGGGTTTAAGGGCGTGGCTCAAGGGTCCAGTGGGGATGTAATTATTCTGCAGAAGCCTAAGCTCGAACCTGCAACCTTCCAATTCCAGAAGCCCAACCCGATAAGCTAAACATCGCTGTCCATATAGGTCTGGCTTGTATGTCATGTACTAAATACATTTACAAACACACTAACAGAACATGCCGCAAATGTTCTTTTTTTCCTTTTTTTTGATAAACCATTCTCATATATTAGAATTGCAAAAGACATGCATTATGTTATATGATGTTCCGCAATACAAGTGAAAGTTACCTTTCTGAGGCATTGTGAAATGTACTCTTAAATGAACTGAAATGTTCCCTCAACCAGAAGCACTCGAATAGCAAAGTATGACTTTCAAGCCCGGCATTGTACTCCCAAAAGCAAACCAAAGCAAATCTAGTGTAAGGAGAATTTTCTGTCATTTACTGCAGCCCATATGTCCTGTGTTGTCATTCCACATAGACCAGAGTGCTGTGACCTGTATCATCCCTGACCATAGCAGAAAGAACACATTAATTTAATTTTCACTATGTTCACAACATTGAGGTATAATTTAAAAAAAAAACCACTGTCAACCTATATTTACACTGTTCTGGATGTATCACTCTAACTTAGTTCTAACAAAGCCAAGGAATTACTTTATAATGTGAAATTACAGCGACATCCATGAAGCAGAAGACAAATTCGACCTAACAAAGAATTGGTGAGAAGGTTTTTTTTGTAAGGCAAGATATTTGCTGTATATTTGTGGTTATGTGAGTGCATCTTCTTATATATGGTTTTTGCACATCTGATGTTGCTACTATATTTGGGAAGCTGGGATGAAATTATGCATGTACAGTAAAAGGAAGCACAGCCTAACTCTGGATTTTATACACAGTGCAAAATATAGCAGTGAGGAAAAGTAAGTTAACTTGGTCATAATTTTATGTCAACAAATGGAAAATGATGCAACACTGCTGAAAGAGCATTTTTAAGGTCAGGCCAACAGTTATACAAGCCAAGCAATTTTCCCTTTCCTTTCCCTCTAAGTAACGACCGTGGTTGCAAGAATCCTACAAGAGGAATGTGAAATTTGATAAAACAGTACAGAGGCTCCAAGCGTATGGTTTGGTTTCAGTTTTAGTGGTTTGGTCTCCACAGACGGCTGGTTATGATTTCCAATCACTGCTTTGCTGCATCGGGAATCGGGGATGCTGCGTTCCCTTATGGAATTTATCACATTTCCGATACGCCTGGCCCCCCTCATGCCAGTGGATCTTACGACATCAGCCGAGGGGCTCGACCAGCTGCGCCCGCCAGCAGCGCACCCGCCACAGTGACACCGCGGCATGACACGCCGAAGGAGATGCCTGAGAGGAGGCCATAGGGAAGATATTCGCGCGGCAGAACCGGCTTCCCCCTGCGCCAGGAACACAGGGGCTGGGATATGGAAAAACACATTCCGGCTGAGATGGGGAGTGAGGAGGTGGTGGGGGGGCAGGGACCGCTCTACCTCAGCCAGTCGACATTTCCAAGCCTGTATCCCACACAGGCGAGACTTAACCCCCTGTGGTTATGTCAGCTACTGCTGTGGAGGCCCAGAGGGCTGTAAAGAGGCCCAGTTGAAAGACGCAGTACCACTGTCCCGACCAAACTCCGGTCACCTCAGCACCAGAACATAGTCACTCCTTAGCACTGCATTTTGGGGAGTGCATCTCAGCAGTGCAAGGCTATAGATGATTTTCAAATTGTTGAATTGCTGGTATGTGATTACAAAGCGACATATGACGCACATAATAGTGCACACTAATACGTGTACAATAATAAGTGTACACTAATAAGTGTACAATAGTAAGTGTACACTAATAAGTGTACAATAGTAAGTGTACACTAAGTGTACAATAATAAGTGTACACTAATAAGTGTACAATAGTAAGTGTGCACTAATAAGTGTACAATAGTAAGTGTACACTAATAAGTGTACAATAATAAGTGCACTAATAAGTGACAAGGATGCATCAAACTTAAGACACAACACACAGGTGTGACCCCCTGAAGCACACTTCTCAGACAGTAAACATTTTACTAGCCCAGACATAACTAAAGCAATGGAAAGAAATGCCCGCCCCCACTCCCAACCCCCACCTTGGGTGCCTGTTTCCAAGCAACGTAAGCGGATGTCTGTACAGTTGGCCCATCAGACCATATGGCTCCACACGGGGATGGTTTACAGCTGCCAAGCTAAAACACGTAGCTTGCAGACTCCACCGTGACATTTGTCAGCAAACTCTGCTGTGGGGATTCATTCTCTAACCGCAATTAGCAGGGAATAAAACTAAGGGACTCTGGCTGTAACACAACTCCCCATCGAAAAAGTAGGAATCTTTGATGATATCTGCCTCTATTCCCAAATAGGTGTGTCTGAGACCTGCCTAAGAGGTCTAATTTGTAATGCAAGCCTTCAAGAGGTATCTATGGCTTACTGAAACAATAGCAAAGGTAACCAAACAACTCTTTTGAGTGTCAGCTCTCCTTGCTTGTTTCTGTGTGAACTTCAGTGAGGAACACGAATCTTGCCTAGGGAAAACCTATGCTGGTGTGAGCAGGCTAAAAATCACAGGAATGTAGCTGTAGGAGCCACGCTAGGAATGGTGCCAGGGTTTTTTTTTGGGGGGGGGGAAGTTGAAAATCTGCAGCACAAGGAAATCAGGCGAGCTTGTCACCTGAGAGCACGTTAGCGTAGGTATGTAAGTGTGCGTAGGTGCACGCGTGTGTCTGGGTGCGGATGGGCCATCTGCACACAGGAAGAGCCATTCTCAAGGCGGAACATCTAAGAACGAGATCCCCATCTAAGGATCTCTCATCAGTGGTTTCATGTGGCTGGTGTTCATTCCCTGGTTTTGGGGCATATTTCTATTCCATATCATCTCCGAGGACATTCTAAAATCTGGGCTCCCTTTGATCTGCCTACTCAATTATCTCAGTATCCAGCTGGCTTCACGCCTAAACAAAAAAAAAATAATAATAAAAATTGCTCTAACTCGGAATTTGGTGCGGTGGCCAAGATTTTACAAGGAGAGCCAGCCTTGGCATGTTTTTGGGTGAAATTTAAATGAGCCTAGCACTACATGCAAAATGTTCTCCTTCATTAACTGAGCGGTACCCTCCACAGGACAGTAACGAGGTGTTAACCTGTCGCTGGTCACATGTCCTACACAGAAGAGGAAGAGCAGGGGCAGGTGTTGTTTGTGCCATCTTCAGGCGATACCTACATTTCACACTTTTGTTTCACTTCAGCTTGTGTTTAAAGCTCCTGCTTCTGTCATTTAAGGATACACAATGAAGATCATTCGTCCATTGATTCTTCTTCTGCACCACTTATCTAGGACATTGTTACAGTGAGCCTGGAGCCTATTCCTGGAATCAAAGGGTGGAAAACACCCTGTAATGAATGCCAGTCTTATTAAGATTGCTGGATTCTTAAATATGTAGCTCGTGTTATTGTTTTCAAATCCATCAATCTTCATAAAAGGAGACATTGCAGTCGGTATTAAACCTGACTCCCAATGGACCCTGTTTCATCAAATCTAATGGAATAAATGCCAGTTTTTGCTCAAGCAATCCAAAACCCAAACATGCATAGTCACCTTCCAAAAAAAAAAAAAAAAATTAGAGGCATGTTTCATTCAAAGGCTCTATGTGAGATGTATGAAACTCTGCACAGCGACCCAGCCTTTTTTTAAGCAGGTTCTTCTCGTTTGAGGCCGGAGGCTCCTAAGATAAAATCTTATTACATAGTAAGAGCTCATCTGAATGCAGTACAGCTCGCGTCGTTGTTATCAAAGGCAATCTCTCAGTGATCGGAGTCACGCATTAGTGATATTCTCTCCCTGGAGGGTTTTGGTGAAATGATAGGAGGTAAATATTTATTAGCTCCAACAGGATTGGGACAGAAAGATACTAAGGCTAGCTGTGAAGATGGCGATAATTTGGGAACGTGCTTACATATACACTGACATTCTTTCCAGGGCATTTCTCCATCTTGCCATGTACTATCTGGCATAAACTCTAAACTTAATGCGATCGTATACTACTTTAGTGGTTTTGGAAGATGGATGGGTAGCTGGGAGGATGTACACATACAGTACTAGTGTGACATCACATGACCTGGCCACCTGACCTAGAGATAGTAGGAATAGTTTTGGAGGAGTTTGACCAGAGAGTGAAGGCAAAACCGCCAATGAGATCTCAGCATATGTGGGGCCTCCTTCAGCTGGGAGAGCATGGAACTGGAGTAGAGGAGACAGTCAGCCAGTCCATGGAGCAAATGGAGTTAAGGACCACGTTCAAGGGCCCAGTGGAAGGATCACCCTGCCGACAACGGGATTTGAACCAGTGACTTTCTGAGTCCCAACCCACAGTTTATTGAGACAACGGAAGAGGGTGCTTTCCGGTTAAAGACTGTCTGCATGGATCCCGGACCATCACTGATTATAAACACAGTTTTAGCTCTTAAGTGCAGAGTTTTGGGACTCTGATGTACAGTGTTTACTTATGTCTTCTTATTTTTTTTAACTGCGGCTAACCGTCTTTAATGCATGTGGAAGTTAAATTTTTAGAAACGTAAATGTCACACTAGATAGAATTTATGTGTCATGCCTGTCCATGAAAGCACTTGTGCCAACAGAGACACAAGAATTCCTACGCTCTGAAGGCCTAATTTATAACGAAAGACACCCAGACAACCTGCAAAACAGACACAAATGTCATAATCTTCTCAAGTTTCTTAAATATATTGGTGCTACCAAAATTAAACCTACAGGTCTATACACTATAGAAGAAGCAATTAAAAGACTATTCTTCTTGTATGTCGTGATACATCAAACAAAAATTCTGGATGTTATACATCACCATCATTTAAGGTGACATGTCATTAAACCCACTATATGCATTGGTGGTATGAGGATTCCTTCCAAGGTAGGACTATGAGCAAATATATTTTAATATATTTTAAACAGGTTACAATGCAGCTAATGAATGCATATTGTAATGTCTATGACGATCTATCGTATTACCTGTCTGTTGACACATAGGAAGAAGTAATGCTATTAGTGCAGAGTGTGGTGTCTTTTAGTCAGCCCCTCCAGATTGGCCTTCGCAGTGAGATCGTGAATGCCTCTTTCCCGCAGACGCCCTCCGGAAGCCTCGTAGGGAACCTGCAAAGCTAAGCTGGGAAGCTCCTGCCGTACTGAATTATCTCTGAGCTTGACTGCACTTAGCAAATTGCCATTAAGCTAATATATGTTCTGCAGTGTCCAAAGCTCCCAAATGAATGTGTCCAACTGACTGCTGTTTTCACAATAAAATTTGAGCGACAGCCAGTTCCATAACTTCTTCGTCGTTGGCAATCAGTGTAGTCATTTGTGTGCTAGGGTATTTCATACATGTGTCTTGAAATCACATGTTATATATGAACCCAAAAGCACATGTATACCATAAGCAGAAGAGGTAATTCAAATCCAGACCAAGATTTTGTTTCAACCAACCAGTTGAGTATCTGTGACTGTGACTCTTTATACTCAACTGGTTGGT
>JAODUD010000043.1:10216768-10237479 GCA_026784285.1 Stomatorhinus walkeri | reverse complement strand
ACCAACCAGTTGAGTATCTGTGACTGTGACTCTTTATACTCAACTGGTTGGTTGAAACAAAATCTTGGTCTGGATTTTCACTCTCTGGACCTGAATCAACTCTGACCACAGGTATATCATGTGATTATGTCACTGATTGGAGGGCCTGGGTTTGAAGCACTTGTCACTTTATCTACTTACCTGAATGTTACTTTGGGGTGAAAAAAATCAGTGAATGGAAATACAAATGTGCGATACTGGGTGGTAAATATTTATGTGGTCAGGTATGTTAAGTATTCAGTTTTTTAAATGAAGGCTGGAACAATTCCTGATGCTTTGTGTTTAAGTACACATAGTAACATTTGAAACACATGGTCACACTATTACCCCAATAAAACAGCGTGCCAATGGAGTATAAGGTATAAATAACAATGGAAAGACAATATAAAAACAAGGAAAGGTGAAGGAAGCCGATCCAGGACTCCAGGCTACGCAGAGCGATTTGAACCTTGAGGAGGACACAGTAGACGGATGGATACCCCAAAATCCGCAGCCAATGTAGCAGGAAATTAGCTTGCAGTTGGAGCCAGTAACTGCTTTGCATAACCTGCAATTAAGAGAGAGGAAGGTTAGCCATCAGTCTTTCGGTACGGTAAATAGCTACGCACTATTCATTTTACATTTTTTAAAGATATACATTAGTCTTTCCTGGTTTAATTATCAATTCTGATGCTACTACTGTTGCTTGTAATAGTAATCATCATCATCATTATCTCCATCATCATCGCTTTTATCGGTATATGCACATACAATGAAATTGAGGGCCACGGCTATAATAATCATATGCAGAGTGAAAATATTACTTGTATCTTTTCTAGTCGGTATATATTTTTTTTACTTTCTGGTTGCATGGCGTATGATTCATAATGAGGCAGAACAAATGGCTGTTTGATGTAATTTTCTCGACCGGAGAGAGATTGCTTTATTCCGGTAAAAGCACTTTGAAGGGCTTTTTTTTCTGGACATGAATATTACTCATCACTGCTGTCTCTTCCCCTACTTTCCCCGACAAACAAATTTGCTGGAAGAGTTCTTGCCAGTTCTTGGGTAAATAAAATGACACAGTTTGGGTGGTGAGAATTAGCAGAGAGAAACTCCAGTCGTTATACTCAGTAAGTCAGTCAGAAGTGTTCCTATTCTGAAACACCACCAGTCACAGGGAAAATACACATCTTACTCAATATTTGTCAGATTGTTAAGGATGTTGGTTCCATTGGTTGGTTCTTACTTTTAGCTGTTTGAGCTGGTTGAGGGAACAGAGGAGATAGGAGTGATGAAGTGTCCCTTTCTGGCTGCAACATCTTCCCTTGTTAAGCACAGGCAGATTTCCCACACCGTGATTCTTACTGGAAACCTGCCTGCTTTAATGCAACCATGTCTTATGGAGCTTCAGTGAAGTTGCACCTTCATTGTCAGGACAACCATACGCAGTAACATAGTGGCATGAAATAATGTTCCCCAGGGGGATGGGGCCCAGGAAATAGACACAAAAAGAGCACCTAAAAAAAAAACAAGATATTACCAAACTCTCACATAATGTAACTGTGGACATTACTGGAATGTATAAAATTTAGGCAATGATAGAGACATCATAACACTCAAAGTGCTGCCCTCAGCACGTGTCTTATTATTATTATTATTATTATTATTATTATTATTATTATTATTATTATTATTATTATTATTAGTAGTAGTAGAACAGAGGTAACGGCCCTGATCCTGTAGAGCCGGTACTTAGCAGGTCTTCCATCCTACCTGGTCTGTGAAGAGCCACACCTGATCTCAGGCAGATAGCAACTCGTCAGGTAGGATGGAAAACCTGCTGGATACCGACCCTGCAGGATCGGGGCCACCTACCCCTGCACTAGAGTCATAGATCTTCACGGGGCGCTCATTCCCATGAATCTTCGGCAGAAGGGGCACCAGGCCAGCTGACAGGAACGCCTCTGTGTCATCCCGTTTTTTCCCGTCCCATCCTGGAGCACATCCGCTACGTTGAAGCTGCTCGGTCACGTACAGCATGAAGTCGGCCGTCCCGAGTCACAGTTCAGGAGGCCAGATCGTTTCCTGAGTGCCACAAACTGGCTCAATCCTTAGAACTCAGTTGTGGGAGCTGACATTTGGCATGACGTGCTCGTGGAAAGGCGATTGTTTTTGTAAGGCTATGCCATACCTTGCAATGGTCTTGCTGGGTCAAATGCGAGTGAAGTTTCTCGGTCTTGTGAAAATGTTTCTGATCTGTAGAATATCATGCAGAATGTCATTTTTACTGCACTTCCATGGCGTTTACAATTTAACGTCACATGATTTGAAAGGATTAGCATGAGGAGGAGGCAGCATAGTGGTGTGGTGCTTAGCACTGTCACCTCTGGGACCCAGGTTCGAGTGTCCACCATAGCTCCATGTGTGAGAACTTTGCATGTTCTTCTCGTGTTGTTGTGGGGTTTCCTCCAGGTACTCTGGTCCCCCCCCCCCCCTCCCCCACACAGTGCCAAAACATGCTGAGGTTTATTGGAGTCAGCACACCGCCCATATGGATAAAAGGTGTGAGTGAGCCCTGTGATGGATTGGTATCTCAACCCGGGTTATTCCCTGCCCTGCTCCTGTAGTATCCAAGATATGTTCTGGACCCCAGCAACCCCGAATAGGACAAATGAGTACAGAGAATGGGTGGATTACAAGCAAGAAGGCTATTCAGAAAATTGGCGTCTCCGGATTTTCACAAGTGCTCTTTTCCTGCTGCTAGTTTCCCTGTCTATTCTGAAGACCTCTCAGTCCTTCATTTTTTTCGCACGTCAAACTGTGTCGATTCCACAACTATGCAGGAATTAAACACTGCAGCCCGCATTTGTGCAGCAGGCAAGGAGTCGCATTTTCAAACTGCCAAGCCGATATTTTAATTCTGTGCAGGCCATCTGGATCCGCATGCCTCATTTTTTTGGGGGGTGGGGGGAGGGTAATTAGTTGCACATAATTCTCACTCTGGGCTGTTGGTCGTTTTTTCCTAGTGAAACCTTAACCAACCGCGTGTTTTATGACACCAAGCCTCAACCAGACATCCTTCTTTGTGGTGTCTAACCGGAAGCCGCCGGCTGGTCCACCGTGGCTAATATATACTGACCAACAGTGAGCGTTCACAGAGATCGCTGCCACTCTTCAGCTCCTGTTTCATGCTGCCTTTATTTGAAATCATTTATGTTCCCATATCCCTGATATTTCACGACCAGCAACCAGCTTTGAAGTAATGAGTAAAAATACTGTAATTAATCAACTGAGGGCAATCTCTGTCTTCCAAGGAGAAGCGTTTAATACAAATTTGGGATATATGTGTAATTTTTAGCAGTCCTCAACCAGCACCAAGAAGGGATCGCCATCCTCTCATTACACGGACAAACATGCCTATGGGAAGACTTATCTGTTGTCATAGTAAAACAAAAACAACGTAGGCCTGGTTTCTAAATACTACATTTATGGTAAAAAAAAAATCACTTTGATCACAATGTCTGAATCGGATTTGGTGCTGAGCCCTAGTATTAATCACCTGACTATAGGACAACTACTGGTTTGTACCTCACATATAACAGGGGACACACTTGGTGCTGCATTAGAACTTTGCAGGACATTTAATCAATCACCAGGTCCATATGTGACAAGGTGACTTGAGACTTGTCACTTAATGTGACTGAATTTCCCTCCCCAGCTAACTGAAACACTTAAGTCTGTTTCTGCAGAAGCTGATGACTGCATTAAACACAGAAAACCTTAGTGATTATTTCAAATACGGAGAGATCTCTGGCAAAATGCTGAGTACCTCAAAATCTGGATGGTACAGAGGCCTCATTTTCATTTTAAAAACCCCTCCACTTTAAATGGCGACACAGCCCTGGCACTTAGCACGGCTAATGTCAGAGTTCCACCTTAAGGGAACTGGAAACCAGGCAGGGTGACCTTAAATACGATGGTGGCAGGCAGCCAAAGCGAAAGCTTCTCATGCTCCATAAAAGCACTGGAGGAAGGCGGGCGGTGCGAGCATGCTGAGGTGGGGGAAGGGCGAGAGAGCAGGCGGGTGTGGGGGAGGGAGAGGGAGAAGGCGTGAGAGAGAGAGAGAGAGAGAGAGAGCGAAAAAGGAAGGGCGTGAGGGAGGAAATATTTTACTATCTGTCCGTTCAGACTTGCCCTTCTGGAAGCTCTCCATGCCTGGGTAATGGGGAACACCCGTGGTGGCTATTTCTTACTGTCAAACAAAAAAAAAAGAGGAAGGAAGAGGAAAAAAAACAGGCTAGTATGGTGAAAGTATCCTTATAAGGGGAACCTTCTGTCTGTACATGTGCACAAGCAAACAGAGGTTGTGATCGACTGATAACAACTTGCTATTCAGGCTCAGTAGGGGAGAAAGCACTAAAAAGATATTACCCAGCAAACATGTGCTGGCCTTAAATATGGCGTTATGGAGTCACTGGGTTCATGATCCAAGTATCATGTGCTCGCTGGCACAGGAGAGCAGGGCGGGGAAATTCAACAGATGAGGCCATATTTAGCTCTCCAGACTACATGGTCTGTGAGGACCGGGCCAAATTACCGTAGCAAATCCATTCAGATCTTATGCCGGCCGTGGGGCAAAGTTATAAATGACAAATGACATGTCTAGGTGAAACCTTTAAATACAATGGTGCTGCATGGCAACAAATGGATTATTTTACTTTTTTGTAATTTATGTCCATTGCGACTCCTTTTCTTGACTACCCTTGCCTCCTTCATAGCATAGAAAGTAAGACCCTTTACTACTTCCTGATAAATCACATAGCTTGGTGAGCCGTTCCAAGCAGGGCGTGAATACTAACCTCTACGCTTTGCCCTTCATGTGAGGATAAAGTACAGCCCTCAGAAAACGCAATAAAGCATAACCCAACCACTTTAAGCTATTTCATTTGATTTGTTAAAGCTTAATTCAGGCTAAACGCTGCCGGTTGCTATGTCAGAGCTCCTCTGGCTAATGACAGGTGAAAATGCCTGTTGATCCTTTACTTGAATATGACCACAGAAGCACAGTGACAGATGTATAAATATGCAGCCAAGTCATCGCTGAAATGTTACATCACAGGAAGCGACGCGCTCGTGTGTCTTCTGATGCGTTCCGTTCCCTGGCGACGCGGAGCTTGTGAGGCCCATCAGTTCTCCGAGGGCGGCAGGCGGCTCGTCTGCTCGCCTTTACTCAAAAGGAGCACAAACCCTGCTCTGGAATTGCCCTTTTACGTGGCGAGTGGCACAATTTACTCATTCTGTAAGAGACCGTGGGTGATTTAATTCCGAACCTGTTATATTGTCACCAACCGAAAACAAGTTACGCAGCTGGAAGCCAGTGACACTGGTCCAGTTTACACACAAATAACACAAGGTTGAGAAGGAGTCCCAACTTAGCTGGTCATGATGATTTTCCTTCTCCCAACATTAAAAAACATTCCTCCCCAGACATGAAATATTTATGCAGCGCAATTGGGGCAGCAAAACTCAAAACCAGCCCCACAAGCTCTATCTTGAGATCGATAATTAGTGCGGAGGGTAGCCATGGCCGGCACAGTGCACTGCGAAGCAGGGCATAGCTCCCAAGAGGACGTCACAGCTGAATCTGCAGTGAGTGTCTGTCCTCAGGGCGCCCAGCCTGTATTTACTGATGTGACTCACCAGGAAGAGAACAACCATTGATTAGCCGTAGCTGCTCCGGCGACCGTAGATGAGATGCCCTACTTTAGCCCACGAACCAGGAGGCGGCATATAACTCTCTCATGAACACGTCGTATTAAACACGCGAGGGGAAAGACAGCCTGGGTAATCACACAGACGTTTTCCTCTAAACGGTGGAATGAGAATCCCATAAGACGTTGTCGCGCCTTTGTGGTGATGTCACAATTTTACACCTACGTTCATATCTACTTGCTCGTCTACGGCTTTTATGCAAAGTGAGTTGCTTGATTCATTTGCCCAGCTTGGTATATTAATGAATGGGATGGCAGAGCAGAGTAAAGGACGGTTTCCTCGGACCACATTACAGGACTGGGAGCTGAATCACACCCCGCCTGTTAGGGGTCTTGTTTGCACATCATGCATGGGTAGCATGTGACTTTGGTGAAGGTCATTTGGACATTTATTTTTCCCATTGCAGTTGTCTTGAAATTGCCTATAGTGTATGGGTGTGTCTTGCTATGGACTGGCATCCCATCCAGGGTGTACCCAGCCTCGTGCCCTGTGATAGACTGGCATCCCATTCAGGGTGTACCCAGCCTTGTGCCCTGTGATGGACCAGCATCCCGTCCAGGGTGTACCCAGCCTTGTGCCCTGTGATGGACCAGCATCCCGTCCAGGGTGTATCTAGCCTTGTGCCCTGTGATGGACCAGCATCCCGTCCAGGGTGTATCTAGCCTTGTGCCCTGTACTACCTTGGAGGGTCTCCAGCTTGGATTTTTTTTTGCTGGAATCAGAAGGGTTAAAATCTAATCCAAGTTCTGATCAATCAAATTGGAATTAACACTGTCATATTTTTGTCCTCAAAATCTTGTTATAGTCAGTAAATTTGCATTTACCTAGCTTTAGTGATACACTAAATGAGTAGTTAAACAACTGCCTACATATATCTGCAACTTGGGTAAGTACCGTTGCGTAATAAGTGAATAGAGGTTGCTAGGGATTTCAGCATGGCAGTAATTCTCTGTTAAATATGAGCATGACTTGTAGGCATTGTTTAATTGCCTGGATACCACTAAGCCAATAAAAGCTATCCTCCTTCCCCCTAGCAACAGTATCTCAGCTTGTTCTAAATGAAGCAACTGATTTTTTTTCTAATGAAAAAAAAAACAGAATAAAACACACCAAGTGATGATATCAGCTCCCATCTATTTCTTTATTTTACAGCATGTAAAATCCAAATTAAGCTGTTTGAGTCTTAACAGTTTTCTGTTTTTAGTAAAATGCACAAATTAAATAAGCAAACTACTTAACAGAGAGCAGTGGATGAAGGTGACAGATTGTGACATTGCAATGGCTATCAGCTAAATTTCAGTGATGTAACCAACATGATGAAGATGGCTGGGAAAGACCTTGTCCATCCAGACGCCAATGTGATGCTAAATGGATAACACAGCTATTCGTTTGTCTGGCGATGAACACTCCTTGTTCCTTCAGTTATCTCTCTCTCTCTCTCTCTCTCTCTCACTCTCTGTCTCTCTCTCTCTCTCTCTCTCTCACACACACACACACACAGAAACAGAGACTGCTTCCATAAATAATGCAACCCCCCCCCTCCACCACCACCACCACCACCACCCTGGTAACCACTTCAAAGATACACAGGCAGGCTCGAACCCATATCTTCAGTCCAGCAGGTAGGCGGAGTTAAATAAAACAAAAAAACCAGCAAGCTTAAACCAGAACTGGCTTTAGGAGAGAGGTACCTTTATTAAAATTCACTCTGAGCAGAAGGATTCCACTCATGAAAATGGATGAAGCACTCAAAAAAAAAAAAAAAATAAGCAGGGGAATTCCTGCTCTGGCCTACCGCTGACATGAACTAATTAAACAAACTTGACATACTGAGCCATGGGAAGGTGGCCCAGCCTTCATTTCCATTTCCTGCCAGTCACGGAGCTCCGTCGCCTCCTTGCCGCCACACAAACCCCCCAGTGCTCAGGTGAATCTAGCGCGCCTGTTGTAGATTGTGAGGTGCAGAGCATCTCCGCATTTATATCCTAAGTGTGGACTTGCGCGAATCTGTCGGAGCGTGAACGGTCGCATTAATTTCCCACAATACATCTAGGTCAAACCTTTAAACCTTTTAAAGCTTAGCGCAGTATGAAAATACTATCATAAGCTGCCCCCCCGGCTTTGAGTCACGCAAATGTTTCTACATATTAAGTACAAAGGGTTTCAGCTTCTTGTTCTAAATGCTGCCGAAAATCTCAAGGTTTAAGCATCGCGTGGCATTGAAGACAAGACCACTCTAAAAACAGACACTCGACGTATTTAAAATCAATTCAGTGCGGAAAATGATAAGGGCGTGCAATCAAGCTATGTGCTCGTAAGTTGTTGACTTATAAGAAATAACCTGCACAAGCTTCATATTCAAGGCTGATGAGAAGCTGCTTACATTCACAAAATCTTGCTTTAATAACTTGCCATGTGTTCACATGTGTGAATTTCAGATAACCCTGGATGGACACTGCAGGACTTTTGGTGATAGAAGAACCTTCATTAAGATTTCTTCACAATCTCACCTCTGCGCAAAGATGCCACTGAATTCACTGCTGTTGTAGCAGAAGGAACTGGCCCAGTCGCAAAACCGTTGTCAGGGAGATAAAATTTTGCAATTTCATACAAATAGAAACTATAGTAAAATTCCAAAACAAACAACAAATCTTTACCATTAGATTTAAAATAAAGAGTATTAATACCACAAACCCATACCAAATAAAGTTATGGAAGATGAATGGATAAAGTATCCATGGATAATATATGAATATTTTAATACTGTACAAAAAATTTTAATATAACTTTATTTCAGTGTGAATGCTTGCATTTTTTACCAGTAATATTCAGCAGATTTTTATATTATTTTGGAGAAATAATATGCACACAAAAAAACATTTTCTATAGGCATTTTTTAAAATGTGCTCTTATCTTCTTAGGGTATATGAGTAAATAAAAAAATAACGTGTTAAAATGAGCTTTTCTATCACGCGTCTGCAGCTAGCAGACTTTAAGTTCCCTGGCTTTTGTAAGGGACAGAAACTATTTTTCTCTACATTTCACAATAATTTACAATAATAAAATTTGAACATCCATATTTATGCAAGTAGACCTCAGTTCTGAAATAAGTTTGCTGGAAACCTTTTTAGGATTTTATCGGAGGGCTTAGTAGGTAGTGCTATGTTGAAACCAAGCGTATTAGTAACTTTATACATATCTGTCTTGTAAAAGCTGAAAAGGGTTCCCAAATAAACCAATGTATTTATGTTACACGTATGCATCTGGGGTCAGCACAGAAACAGGTCAGAGTCTGCCCACAAAGGCGACTGACAGGCTCCAACCTTCCCCCCAACTTCCCCATAAAAGCCGCCCCTCCTTCTGAAGCGAGTAGTTCTAGGAAAGGAGCTGTCTGAGAGCAGACGCCCTTTCACCTACTTTTCCGCTAGGGTGGGCCAGCTTGCTGGGCTGGGCCTCTCCACATGACTCGCACATTCCCTGCTGCGTGAACTCGCTGCCTCTTCCAGATTCACCCAGCACAAAACCCGCTACGGGCCACGTACAGATGCGGGCTTTGCAGCGCAAAACCCAAAAGCCACGTTACACCGCTCTCGTTCTTCTCCATTAATCATTTTACCTATCGCTGGTCTTGCCAAGCCTTGCGTCCTGAGGTTACAGCAGACTCTTTCATTGGATTTAGCGTAATCCAATTTAGCATTGTGCTTCAGTATTAGTCATCACTGCACTTTTCTTTTTCCTTATCTTCTGGACAACAAATAAATGAAAAAATAAACATGGCTTGAACAAGTATCAAACAATATGTTCCACAGAAAAAGTCCACTTTGTAGAATTCACAAGGGAGAACACAAGAACAATAGAATTACTGAAGAGGCTACATTGTTTCTTTTTGGATTAATATTCCTGTGTTTGTAAACTTCGTCCAGCACAGGCTTGAGTGAATCAGTGAGGACTTAGCCTCCTCTGTCCCGGCCTGGAAGACCAGTTCATTCCAGACCTCCACTCCCCTTTGTTTTGAAAAATGTTTTCTTTGTTCTGATCCAAAGCCATCCACACTATTTTCCATTTGCGGCCTTGTGTCTTCAATCAGAGCGAACAATGAAGGAGTCACTAGGATCAGTGTTTTTCATCCCCCTCGAGATTTTTATGCGATGATGCACGTCATACTTTTCTGGAGACTAACGTCGCTATCATGAACGCTAATGCAAGTCAAACAGACTTTTGGTCTGGATCATTTTCTTGTTTCACTCCAATTGAGGTTTAACGGCGTGACAAATACTGTTCGGCCAATATCATTATTATGAGACGGCTCAACTGTTATGCTCACTAACAAAACGCCAGGACGGGCACTTAACGGGTTGCTACACTGACTTGCACAAATGCCGATTGCAAAATACAAAGAGGCGGAAAATGTTATAAGGCTTCTGCTGTGGCAGCACTAACGGGGATAAAAGTGAAATGAAATCCAAATGACCTTCTGATAGAGTTTTAAGATGCCATGTCGTAATTTGTCATTTATGACCCCCAAATAATAATGATAATAATATAAACAGTGAAATTAGATTTGAAAATGTAACCACAGCTGCTCTTTATTTACTGGGGTAGATTGTAATGCTACAAAGATCTTTTGCTTGGAAGAGAGAGGCAAGGTGCTTTTTTTGTTCTTCCAAAGACAATCCATCTGAAGGGGTTGCTATTGTTCAGGTTGGATAATCCTGTAATTAGTCAGCATTTGACTAGCATTAGCAACCAGATACTTCCCGTTCTATGGAGTTTTCCCACCAGGAATCTCAACATGTCTGAGATGTTAATCCTCCCACAACATTTGGGACATCGGATGATCCATCAGAAATGTGCATAATGGTAAATGCTGGGGATATCAGTGCTATGGATATGCAACACTAACTTCCAAGCAGCTTCTTATGTCAGCAGCCACTAGATTTTGGATTGATTGGCACCATGTTTCAGCTAATAAACCAGAACATTAGTTTTAATGAATATAATTGTTGCTAATGATAGCATTTCCCCCCCCATACGCCTAAAGGCTTGGGGTCTGGATCTGACCTCAGCTCATTGTGTATGCTTGTGTGTGCGTGTGTGTGTGTACGCACAGTGATGGACTGGTATCCCATCCAGGATGTACCCCTGCCTTCTGTTCTCTCTCGCCTAGGATACAGCCCAGACCCTCTTCTGACTCAGCACTGGATAAACATTTGGAAGATGAATGGTTGGATGTTACAAAAGCAATGCAAAGCGTTACCGGGCTTTAAAGGTGATACATTGGCTCTGTTTGACATTATTAAAGGTTTTTACTTTCAGTTTAATATGTTAATTCTGTGGATTAACATAATCCTCAACACCAGCTAATTTGATATGTATAATTTATGAATCCTTCATGTCGATTAAAAATCATTTTCTCAGTAATATACATGACAGCAATGACCTTGAGTTTCTTGTTTTCTAAGTAAAATTCAGTAATGATTGTATTAAAAAAGAGCTGTTATAAATGGCTCGAAAAGTAAAGATAGGCATGAAAGCGGATCACATTCTACAATCACAAACCTCAGCGCATTTGGGCTAGAGAGTGTTTCCATCCCACGTGTGATGGGATGTCATGGCAACAAAAAACACTGGCTATGAATGGCCAGCACAGTACATGCACTTGTACATTTGACCTTTAACCTCTTTTTCCATTGGGAACAGTGTCAACCAAACAGGAAGTCTGTCTATGCGACCCAATGATACACAGAGATTTTCGACAAGGAGGTCTGCGTGTGTGACCTCGAAAGAGGAAATGAAACCATTTTGTCATTATTTTTACACTGTGCTGTCTGTGTTACAGTCTATTTCCATATAGGAAATTGGTAGCAGGTTCAGCTTTTTAAAGGCATTATATTGCATTATTAATTGCACTTAAATAAATTCTTCCCTGTGCTAGCTTCATTTAATAGAAATGTTTATTTTCATTGCCTCCATCTTTATCCAGTATATATGTCTGACAAAGTCAGTTTCTTTGTAAAATGACTGTAAAATAGCTTTATCTACTTCATTAACTGATGCTGGAATCAAAAGCCGCATTGAATTCGTACCCCTTTCCATATAACACTTTCCTGGAGCGTAAAAATCACTGAGGCTTCACAAAGCTGCAGCAGCTAGCAGTATATAAAACCTTGGGTTAGGAATGTCTGAGGACAGCTCGTACTTATGAATAGACTACCATTAAGCTTATCATATTAAATTTTTGAGTTAAACACAACAGTTTGTAATAACGAATGCACACGTTACTTTGTGACGGTCATGAATATTATATACAGTGGTACCTCAGAACTTGAATTTAATCTGTTCAGAACTCCGGATCAAATCCATAAAAGTTCGAGTTGTGATCGAATTTTCGCCATAAGAAATAATGGAAAACCAATTAATTGGTTCCCGGCCCCAAAAAATTACACCTAAATACAGTGGTACCTCAGTTCTCGAACTCATTAGAACTCAAATTTCTTAAAAGTCGAACCAACCAATTTGAAAAAAAAAATTACCTAGAACTCGATCTAAATCTCAGAAGTCAAAACGCGAATGCTGACCTAAGAAAACTTGCACGCGCGGGGAAATGAGTCACGCAACATGAAACAAAGGGTAACACTTCAGTATCAGCCTCGCACTCACTGTGATAGCATCGTGCATGTTTACATTAGCTGAATGCATATATTTAGATGGTAAAAATTCATTTAGACAATGATAGACAGTAATAGTTATATAATAAAATACATTTTTAAATTATTTATTATTAATTATTTTAATATTAATAATACATCATTAATAAATTTTATTATAATAATATTACGTTTTGTGGAACTCATTCTCCCCATATTTGTGAGGGTTTCTGTACAACTATTGCAGTGCAAAAAGAGTCAGCTTGGTGAATCGGTGACTCAGCATCACAAATAATGCGTGTGTGAGTGTGCGTGTGCCCAGTGATCGGCTGGCATCCAATCGAGGGTGTCCCCTGCCTTATGCCCTGTGCTACCTGGCAAAGCATCTTTATTCTGGGTGGGGGTTCCTGTCCTGGACTGCTGTACTATGTTCTGTCCCGTGGGAAGACCTTAATGTGTATTGCAAGTGCCGTTTCTGAAGGAAACCATAAAACGGCTCTAAAAACAATACTAAAAATATCCCAGTTTTATGAAAACACGCTCAAAATGATTTCGGTGCTCAGGGACACGAGTGAACATTTACATTGTCGGTAAAAGATTATGTGTGAGTATAACAACAAATTTGGTGTTACATGTTACATTTATATAACTAAATGATTGTATTTATTAACAGAGTCTGTCAGTGTCTGAAGCCATACTCGATTTTTTCTTTTTTGCATCCTATATATTCCAAAAATTGGACCTGGATCGGGGATCTCTTCTTTCATCTTCATCAGCTTTCAAATCAGTCTGGGAGAAGGAGGCCCGAGTCGCTTCACATCCTTCTGACTTCCCAAAAATGTACTGGCAGTCCTTGTGTCAGCTGCCATGGCCCAATTCCCACATATTTGGATCCCACAATCGCCGGGCTTTTTCCTGGCTCCGTCTGTTTGCTCCATTTTTTTTTGTCTCACTAACACCTGCTTTGAGATTTAACTCTGCCTGGTTCTACAGATGGAACGTAATGTCACATTTCTGACTTTGGAATGCAGCACACACACACATACACACACAAACACACACGCCTACAGACACACAGAGGTTTATAATTATATCTTTGTGAGGACTCTTCATTCATTTCTGTGGGAAAAACTCCAATCCCAACATGACGATCTTAACCCCTACCCAGCCCTAACCTTAACCATAGGTAACCAAACTAAATATGATACTAATATTGATTACATTCATAGATCTTTGTGGCGACCTGAAAAATGGTCCCCACAATGTCAAGATAACATGTTTTTATCTCATTGTGGAGACATTTGGTAATGTATACCTAGACCACACACACACACACACACGCACACACACAAAGAGGCGCACTCACATTTAAACCAGACCATTCATATGATAGCAATTCTTGTACATGATTTAAAAATGCGCATATATAAATGCAAATTTACATTTTAAAAATCTTTAATGGGTTATCAGAAGCTAACTGTTTTGGCACCTTGGAAGATGCAAAAATAATTTAGAGAACACTTGCAAAGAGAGGCTCCCAAATTAGGAAATGAGGAGAGGGAAACACCATTAAAGTTGTAAGGGTATGGTCGCGGTGGGCATCACTCCAAGGTGTAATAAAGTCACTTTGCGGAAAGACTGATTCGTGATAGCGCCATTGGTTAGCTCTTCCTAGCAGTGTCTGAGAAACAATTACTCCATCTCATATCCCATTTTAATGTATAAATGCACAGAGTAGGTTTTTGAAGGGGTTAACTTTAAGAAGTGTTTCAGCACCTGTGGCCATTGTGACATCACGGCCCAGCAACCAAGGATACTAATGATCATGTCTAGACACATATCAACTCAACAGCAAACGTCCTTTGCCCTGCCGCCATGCACAGGTATGTAGTAACCACATCCTACAAAAGGAAATGCAGACGGCAAGGGGTGTGTGTGGGGGGGGGGGTTCTCAGGGAGCTCATGTTTGTGGATTAATATCAAAGGGGTTAATGCCAAGCAGGATGAACGAATGGAAAATAATGAGCGTGGAGAAGAGAAGACTTTTTCATAATGCACGTTATGGCTGCATTGTGTTCAGGGGAACTGGATGGGAAATTCTGTTGGGATAGGTTATCTGCGAATGACCAGGTTCTGCAAACAAAATCCCGGTATCCTCTGCTATCAGTCCAGTCTCGGGGTAGAAAAATAATCACGACGACTGTCTTACTGGCTACGCTCTCCACCTTGGAGGCCTATCTGGATTTATGGTATGAATTACAAGCAATGGCATAATAATGAAGAGCACTCAAAAGGCATCATAACTTAATGGAACATTCAGCCTTTTCGAAAGGTGGAAGATCTAGACTTTAGTGCTGGTGGGAGAACGGAACGTCTATTCTTTGAATACTTATTATTTGCAAAGTGGCTTGAAGTTTTAGAAGCTTTACAGAATAAGTAGATTTTCCCTGAAAGTCACCAGTGAAGCAAGCATTTACAGAAAATATGCTCCCCGTCCTCCACAGGCTAAGAAGACCTCTTCGGACCGAACTTCGGACCAAAATGAAAGGGCAGGCGATGCTGTGAGGTTCACGGCAGAGCGACGTGCGCGGGTGGTTCGTGCCGAACGGCAGCATGCGGCCAATGAGTGCCGTCGGGAGGCCTGCCTGATTTCAAGGCTTAGCCTTCAGCTTGCATCAGTGCGTTAGCGCCGCTCTGGTGGGGACGCTGGGATTTTCTCTGCTCTGCCTCTCTCTGCATAAGCAGTGAGATTAGTTTGCACTAAGAAGCTTTCATGTAAATCTTAGTGAAATCCAGGCGAAAAAATACACAAAAGTAGTTCAAATATAGGCTTCTGTACATTGGAAATGAACTGCAGTTCTTAATGGTCAGTGTAAAAACATTTTCCATTGTATGCTGTGATTTTTTTTCGTTAAACATGTAAATTACGGTAATAACCAGATTCAGCTCATTTCCCAACAATACGTACAGTATATTGTTCAGTGTGGCATGTCTGTTTTATTCAGTAAGGCTTGATTATATTGGTGACATTGAAGCAATTATTTATTATTTTGACATGATAATCCTAAGACTATGACTATAGTCCATTTGTGGTGTATTATCTCGACAGGAGCAGGAGGTTGTAAGCTATCCAGGATAGAGGCTGACTAAACGAACAATAAATACAGAGTAAAAAAGCAATTACATGGTATCCATTCTAGTTACTATATTTTGTTCTGGGTTTCCGAACACAAAAAGACTTTATTTGTTGCAGTGGTGGATATAGTTTATGATTTACTTGAATCATTGGATCATGCTAGATCACTAATGTAAATTTGGTCCTTCATTGTTACTGAGCAAAAGTATGATTTGTTAGTTTGTTTCTGAAAAATAACCAGAACAAAATGTTGTTATACAAATAAGTAAAATAAATACCTAAACACCCAAACAAACAATCATATTTATCTACCCCAAAAGTTTGTGCACACCACAGGCTTGTACCACTTTTCCATTTATTTCATAAACTGCAGATGTTTTTATTCTTGTTAAGCATTGGAAAGTTGCGTGAACAATTATAAATGAAAATATGTCAAATAAAACTACTTTCCTTTATAACATGGAAAGAGCATGTAACAGTGTGTCTGACAGCCTGTTAACTGGTTGTGTGGTGATGATATAGTCAGATTCTAGGCTGTCCTTTAACTTTAAACGTACTAGTTAATGGTTTGATCCCATGAAACAGAGCAGTGTCTACTGTCCCCTCTAGAAAGAACGCCTTGAATATAACTGCTAAAGGTCACTTGATGAATCAAAGATATTTTCATGACAATAAAGATACTCAAATGGTGAACAAACTGTAAATTTATTTGTTGGAAAAATAGGTCGAGTGTATTTTTTGTAAAGGTTAAATGAATAACATGCAAATGTGGAAAATCTCAGTGTGTGCAAAAACATATGACTGGTAGGCTATATAACGACTAATAAAGCCAACCTCCATCTTTGGTATTCCAAACCAAGTTACAGATTCATATCACATGTGGAACTGGCCGGATATGCAATGTTAATGAGTCAGCGAAGGAGAGTTTAAGCACAGTATCTGCCAATAGCACAAGTAACTCTTTAGTAAATTAGTTCAAGGTGTATTCACTGAGAAGTGAATTCAATTAATTGTGGTAACATTCAGTCAATGATGCATGTGAAACTGAGCAATTGTTGATCTCTTATCAGCACTAAATTTAAAAGTGACGGAATTCAAACCCCTGCAAGAAGTAATTAATGAAAACAAGAAAACCCACATTCCTAATTGAAAGCAGTGCTTAATGAGCATGAATAGTTCAGAGCTGACAGTACTGGTAACAGGTAGTGTTATGTCTCTAACACACATAAATATTTTCATCTCGACAGAATTGTTTTTCGTTCTAATGGTCTGTATGTTATTGTAGAGCTAGATAATGTATTGTAGAATGTAGAGAATGTACAGCTACAATACAGAAATAAGTAAGATATAGAATTTAATTCTAGGATATGCTGACGCCTCAAGGACATTTCATTCCAACTAAATCCATTTTCTAGCTATTCCTTGCAGAATTTCTAAATGGAAATCATTATGCATGTTTAGCATTTCTATCCCAACCAGTCTCTCTTAATAACTCTTTATCATTGTCTGGTAGAGAAAGGCAAGACTGTGGTGTTATGGTTCACCAGAATCCGTCTCCATCGGGGCATGGGGCCACCAGCAAATATCTTATTAATTCCTGATTGTAAAACCGGCGGCGGCCCGTGTGTCTGAGACCAGTGTTCATCCCACGCTAGACGCAGGACTGACAGACCAGCGCTAACTCGATAATTGCTTTATATAACAGAAGAGAGAAATCGCAGGTTTAATTATGCAGGTGCATTAGCAGAACCGCGAGGAGCATTTTGGAGTGATGAAGGTTTCTGTGTCATTACATATGCAGCGTCTGGAAATGGAATTAAAAAAAGCATGCAAAAATGACATGCGGCTACTCATTTGATCACACGGTGAGGGGAAAGCAAGACTGGAAATGGCGGATCCACCGACTGTCCCACTTATGATTTATTTGAAACACTATTGCTTGTATCTTTACTTTGAATTCCGAACTTTTCTCTCAGGAACATGACTCCTACACAAACAATACTATTCACTTCTCAAAAAATGCTGAGGTCAATCCATGAAAATATTACATCATTTGTTATCAGTTCCTCGGCTAGCAGGTCCTTTTATGAGTTGGCCAGTACATTCCATTAAGCATGTTTGTCACTGGTTTCCCAGGCAGACATCAAAAACTCTTTTCAGGTTTTGACATCAATACTGACAGAAACACACCAGGCACCAAACGCTGCACTCAAAGACAATGGGCGCAGACATACCGCCAGAAAGGGAGGGACAAACGGACCCCTTTGTTTTCACAATCAGGTTAGAGCTAAACCACATCAGTGCCAGCTGGTGGAATTTTATCCCAGAGACTCTTAAACAAACCCCCCCCCCATCTGCCAAGGACGTCGCCTGGACGATCCGGTGTGGTAACCAAGTTGAGCCTTGCGGATATGTCCTTTAGCATCCACATGGGAGAGAAATGGTGTAGGGGGAGGGGGGCGGATTTGGCTTTGTGGGGGAGGATGGAGACTTATTATGGGGAATGCAAGAATCCTCCGTAATCTGTGTCATCTGCAATTTGTTACAGCTGCGACTCTGGGAAACCAATTAGGAGCACATTAAAGGCTGGATCTCTCTTTTTTCCTCTGTCTGGACTCCACGGCTTTGCCAAGATATGGGGGCTGCTATTTAAGTCTGCTTTGTTTACCTCAGTAATCTATAGATAATTCAAAGCTGTTGATGGAACTTAAGTAAAGTGTGTAATCTATTAATAAATGTGAAATCCAGTATGGCTGTTTAATGTGCCCTGTATTTTACGCCTTTTGTACCAAATATGATGTTACATTGACTCAATATTGCCAGGAAACTGAATGGACATACTATAAAATCAGACGCATGCAGCTAGAATTTCCACTAACAATGAAATGGGGCAGCCAAGAGTGTTGGATTGTTTTATTTTCTGTGTTTTCTTGGAAAACCAAATGCACAGAAGTTTCAAATCAAAGCAGAATGAAAATCAATACTATCCCTAATGCCAAGGTTTCCAGCTTCACAGAGATACTCACTGCAACATCGTCCCTCAAGCCAGCACAACTCAAACAGATTTTAAACATGGGCCAAATGTATATTAAAATCATTGGCAGCATGATTACCCCAACATGTTACAATATGTATTTTTGAGCAGTAATACACTCACAAGAAAACCTTACACAATAACAAATACAATAGCATATTTTAGAGCGAATATCATACTTGAGCTGAACAGATGGGAAATTTACTGTAGCTCGAGTAAGGATCACCACAGGTTATAAAAACATTGCAATCAGGATAACAGCGGCAGAAATCAGGCATGTGGTGAATTTAGAACAATACTGTGGAGGATGGTGAGCTTCCTCTCCTGATTGGATGAACTGAGTCACCTGATGACAAGTGATGGGTCAGGTGACAGGATAAAACCAGGAAGGCTCCCTGGAGTAGAGGCCTTTTTGGCTGGCAGCCCAGTGGTTGTATGTGACCAATGGAGCCTGACATTGTTTGGGTTTGCTGGTGTCTCACTTAGTCGCTTTGTTCTTTTTGTCGGGCTTCTCCTTCATTGTTTGCATTGGGACTTTTCACACTTATGCTGCATATTAAACCGCGATCTGCATGCATTTCTGCTGTTAAAATTGCGGACGCTTTTTTCTTTTCATTTATTTTTCGACCCGCATATCTGTTAGGATTTCACCTCCCCCATGTCATAGGCTGTTAATTGTAGGCAGTGTTCGTTTTAGGTTATGTCGCCAATGGACACCGGGAGACAAACTGCAACATGTTACCAGGAAAGACACATACGCAACACAAGCAAGAAGCACTGAGCCGCATCTACCGGATAAACAAAGCTGATAACTTTCCACGATGTTAATCCCTGCGTGAACCCAGGCCCCGGCCCTTAAAGCGGCAGCCTGCGTCTCATACTGTATGACGGCGTCCAGATAGCCGCGTCTGCTCCCGGAGCTTTGTTTACTTGTGAGAAACCATGTCGTCCGTGCTCAGGAGAGAGAGCCGTAATAGCCATCGGTGACGTGATTTCCGCAGAAGGACGGCTGGGTACATTGCACGGGTTCCCAGAAAGGTAATTTCCTGCGCATTTAATAATTCCCCACAGCAGTGGGGGAGGCCAGACAGCAGAAAAGCCAGACAGTAACCTCCCCGTTAAGCGATTATTACAGTCGACGGGAATGACCGCGAGGGCAGCTACCTCTGATCCATGATGCTGTTAGCGTGCTTTTCCCCTTAGTACTCAGTCGCCTTGCTGTAATACTACATCAAGCCACTGTATCTTCGGTTTTACCCCTTTACTCTTTTATCAAGGTCGTTCTGACATAAATCATGCATTAAGCTATCTGGGGGGGAAAAAAACGAATGGATTCTTAGCATTTTAAATCTTATTTATTAAGATCATGAACGGAGTATACTCCCTTAAATGTGGGATGTTGGCACATTATACAGGAAAATGGAGGCAAACCTTTTCTGCAGGTTATGAGATAACGTTTGTTATATGGCAGGGACTGATAGCTTACCTTGAAATGTATGGGGCAAAATTGCGTTTATTTAGCAGCCGTGTTTATCCAAAGTCATACAGTGAAGTTGAGAAGGTGGGGTCAGACAGGCCCCGGACGTTTGGGATAAGGGCCTGGCGTGAGAGCCTAAAGCTGGCCGTATACTTCAGAAAGAATTGACTGAATGGACATCATTTTGGCAAAGGGTGTCGTATGTCATGGTGATCACAATTTCGGCACACTGCCTGTTCAGGAAGCAGCGCAGACAAGGCGAACCGTTTCCTTTGTTCCACTGTCAACGATTGGCTGACATAAATGTGACGCTGCAGGACTAATTATGCAGTTATCGACACGCTTCCACACCACAAAGCACTTTAAATGTTATAAATTAATAGCACTGTTGCCTCACACCCATGGAACCAGAGTTTGAGTCTCTGCCCAAGTTCCACATGTGTGAGACTTGCATGTTCAGGTTTCCCCCCTGCAGACCAAAAACATTCTGCTGACTGGAGTTACAATATTGCGCATAGGTGCATGAGTCTGCCCTGTGATGGGTTTGCACCCCATCCTGGGTTGTTCCCTGCCTTGTGCCCTGTGATGGGTTTACACCCCATCCTGGGTTGTTCCCTGCTTTGT
>JAODUD010000043.1:10191799-10203268 GCA_026784285.1 Stomatorhinus walkeri | reverse complement strand
GGGGGGGGGAATCAGGCATTGTAGTAGTTTCTGGGCTAAATGTTAGGGTTTTAGTCCAGATCTCTTCCAAGCACATGGCTATCAGGTTTGTTATGAGTTGTACCTCATTTGTTGTTATAAGGTAAAGGTGACAACATGGAGCCAAAGTGCCTCTAATTATTTTCAGCAATCCAGCAGCATTGAACACAAACCCGACTCCAGGCACCTCAGCTCTCATCTGTCAGCTTCTGTGAAGAGAAGAACCTGTGACAGCTACAAAGGTCAAAGTTGAAATGTTCCCCTGCAAGAAATAATAAGATCCCGAGAGGAAGCTTCCGGCAAGTCAGCGAGCCAGCGAGTTTTGAATGACTGCAGCCGAGATGGAGATGGACGTTGTTCTCAGCAAACAGCGAGCAAGGGATCCTTCTAAGATCATTTCATTATGCCTTTTCCACATTAGGTCTTAGAACTTTGCTTTGCTGAAATTCTGCTCCATGCCGCGTTCCGACTTGTGCTTTAAGAAAATTCATTACAGTTAGTTATTGGGGTTTATGTAAATCACAATTTCTGTACCCAGAATGTATTGCAGTCCTCCAGCTCTGTTGTGGCTGAACACAACATTTTTTTACTCTGAAAATCCCTTAAAATATATATTCACCCTGAATGAAATTGCCACTTGAAAGAAACATTTTGGACACAGTGCTCTACTCGTTAAAAGTCGGCCTACCGCAGGAATGCACAGTGGAACACTGAAGATAATGCAAAATGCAACAATGCATAAAACCGTGATTGTGCCGATTTTAACACAAGTCATGTTTTGAATTATCTCTCTGTATAATGTTTTTGTTTGTGGCTCATAGTTCAGCCCTAGCACTTGGGTTTTATATAACATAAATGCAGTCCAAATATACCAGTGAACTCCTGAAGTTATTGGTAGAGATTTCAATAAAAATAAGTATACTGCATATAATTCTGGGGATTTATAGCTATTTTACTTGTTGAGTTTTTAAATTACTCTTGCATGTCTCCTACAAAAATTCTGAGATTCATTTATTTATTATGTATCACATTGATTTTGACTTTTGCTCTTTCTTATCTCCACCTTGCACACACCAGGAAAGGAAATGTCTCACGAGATTTTCTAAAAAGACAAACTGAAATTGTCATGAATAAAAATATTTTTGGGGTGAGGATGACACTTCCTCCATCACTTTTTCAGTTGATTTCTGCACTTTTGTGCGGTGTCACACTTTAAACAACCACCGGGGTTGTGATATTTCCAACCCATATGTTATTCAGTCATCCTCACACGTTTGAAAATATCCTGTCATCCCAGCACGTGCAGCGTGCTCCTCCGAGAGACAAGATGGATGCCCGGCTTAGAAACGCAAAGGTGCTTGATGCCAATCACAATGCTCTGTCACTGGTGCGGAGACCAGAACGAAAGATGGTATCTTACACTTAAACTGCGGCTTCCGCAAAGCGGTGGCTGTTTAATGGGCCTCGCACCATCTCACCATCTCACTTCCAAATGCAAAAGATTCTTTTCCTCTTCTGAACAAGGCATGTGTGAGGACAACCTGGAATTCCCCAGCAAACATACTCACACATGCTAAGACAGTATCTTTTAATGTCATTTTACGGCTCTCGTGTCATTTTCAGACCATGGAAGCAGAGGCAAGGTGAATGTGACGTTTTCTGCTCACGTTGGTTTCAAATTATCATATAACAAATTCATGTACCTTTTAAATTTCCCCTTAAGGCAGATGACTTCACTATATTGGTATGAATACTCTTGCATGTAATATGTTGTATTGTGCAATGCAGTTGTAAAATCTCCTTCTCTATTGTAATTGTATTCATCTTATGCTGTACACAGACAGTTATGCTCCCAATATTCTTAAACTCCCAGGCAAATGCAGAAGATAAACAATCCAGAGTATAAGGCAGTGTGCCCACGTGAGTCAGCTATCTCAATATGAGAGCAGTACTTTCAAACTTGCTTTGCTTTACAGTAAAAACTAATTAATGACATTGCCAGGAATATGAGCAGGATTCTTGAACTCTGTTTAAAAAGTAAAGCTGATTGACCTCGAAATATGGCTCGCTGGTTTATCCAGCTCTCCAGGCGCAGACGGGAATAAGAGAGGATAGGAAATCAAAGACGACCTGCGGAGCAAAGTGTCAAAATGATAGGAAGCAGATTCCTGTTTTAAGCACGTGGTGCATTCAAGCCATCTGTAAGGTGAGGACAAGAACATTAGAATAATAAATGAATAAAATATGATTCCCTGGGACTGTAATGAAATAGTGGCAGCAAAATGCCTCTGGCAGCTAAAGCAGGAGGGAAGTAAAGCTGATCTGCCGAATAGAACGCCATGTCTGTAATCGGAAGGTTCTGGAATCGGTAGAGCGATGTCACTGTTGGGGCCTTGATAAAGGCCCTTAACCCTCAATTCCCCCGAGGCCCGTGTGACCCTGCTCTCTCAAATGTATGTCACTTTGGATAAAGACACCCGCTAAACAAATGCAATGTGTGCATGTTTATGTGGGTACGTGTTTTCATCGTCTGACATTATCTGTAGGTTTCCTCCGGGCACTCCGGTTCCCCCCCACGGTCCAAAGACATGCTGAGGCTAATTGGAGTCGCTAAATTGCCCGCAGGAGTGCCAGTATGAGTGAATGGTGTGTGGGTGTGCCCTGCGATGGGCTGGCCCCCCCTCCAGGGTTGTTCCCTGCCTCGTGCCCATTGCCTCCGGGATAGGCTCCGGACCCAAGTGGGATAAGCGGGTATGGAAAATGGATGGATGGATGGATGGACATTATCTGCAGCTAATAAAGAATAATGAAGCATTAAAAGCATAAATCATATCTCATATTTAGGTAGCATTCTGTAGATGGCGGACCATCTGCATTGTGTTTTTGTTTTTTTTTTTTGCCGCGTCTGCAAAGAAAGCAGCATAACAGAATATCCAAAAAGCATTAAAAGTAGCACAGAGTAGAACACGATAAAAAATAAATAACAATAATGCAAAACAGGTGAGCACTTTTTTATGGGGTTACTTTAGTGTCTTACTTCTTGTCAGGCTGATAGATTTTTTTTGGCAGCGGCGCTGACTCTGATTGGAGGAGAGGCGCATCTCTGCCTCTCCTGTGCCAGTTGGCACTTTTTTCCCGCTGCCTGAGAGGTCCACAGCTGGCATTTGTCAAGCGCATTTTTACTGCGGCGGCCAGTCAAAATACGCTGCTTCGACTTAATCCCTCCCACCGTGGGGGAAAACATTTCAATTATGCTCTGCTGTTTCCGGGCTTCCGTGTGTTGGCAGCCAGCGTAGGAAAAACCACAGACTTCACTTTCCCCTAAAAACCAGCATTAGCAATAAAAATCTGAACGTCAACCTGGTGAAAATGCAGAACACGGTAAAAGTGCTCCACTTTCATGATCATTTAACCATTTAAGATCCCAGTCTCCTGTGTCTGACGCTTTGAATGCTTATACTTTACTTTTTATTTATTTAACGATGTATATATTTTTATGAGAAGGCAAGGATAGACAATTGAGGGAGCAATTAGGGGTTAAGGGCCTTGCTCAAGGACCCTACAGTGAAATCTTTCTGGCCAACATGGGATTTGAACCAACCCTCGTCCGATCGCTGGGACAGTGTCCTACCCACTTCCTTGATTCCACATACATACAATATCTCAGTCTTCTGACAACATCTATCTACCTCAATACTGATATCAAAATACTGATTTGACTTGTAACTTTGTCCAACTTTGACTTGTGAATTCTGTCCAAACAGGTTCCCTGCTTAGTGCCCTGTGGCCCGTAGGATGGGATCCAGACTCACGTTCCTTACCATACTAACCAGACTCACCTTGTACTGCATAAGCGAATATCCGTGACAGCTGCTGGATTATATGAAATTTGAGTTTGCAAAAGTTTTGTTAAATTCTCAGGTATTCTTAATTTATTTAAAAATAAATATTTCATGTTATCAAACACGGGTTGATGTCAGGGGCAGGAGTAGCCGAATTAGACAACGATCGCAGGAAGCGGAGAGAGAGCTGACTCTGACTGGCTCGACCGTAACATTTAATTTATTCAACAAGAGGATCGTTTATGGAAAAAAATGGAGGAGAAGATTCACGGGTTATATAACTCTGGAATAATTTGAGGGAAAGAATGCAAAAATTAAGTTAAAAAAAATAGCACAAGAGCCAGCTGAGAAATAGCTAAGCTAAAGCTGAAGGGAAAAGCAGCTTTGAATGACGCTGGGTTGAAAGACCAACAGCTCATCAATTACCAGGAAGGATCGCTTTTCTCATACTTCATATTTGGAGTCAAAATGACTGGGTCCATTTTAATTTGGCCCGCAGATGTTACCTTGGGAGGTGCGGCAGCTGGTCGACAGATCAGCCTAAGTGGTCACATGTCTGCTCAGCACAAACTGACTGAGCTTGGATTTTATGTTTCAGCGTCGCTATAGTGATCCCCTTCCCCCCAAAACAATCAAATAGATTAGCTGGAAAATATGTCGAAGCAGCATGACAAATAAGTGTCCAGTGTGTGTAATAATAATGATTTGTGGCAACCTGAATGCCTGTCCTACTATGTAGTAGACTGGTTAATTTAAAAAAAAAAAAAAAACCACCACGTCGGTTTGGCTCAGTGCTTAAACCTTTTTTTCCCTTCTTTCTGAATTGTTAAAAAACAATCATTGGCCAGATATTAAGCAACACCCTGAAGCACAAATAGGTCTATGACCAGATGAATATTTTAAAACAAATGTATATATCGATTATTAAAAATATGAATTTCAGCATTGCGAATTATGTTTAATGTACTGTATAATATATCTTTAATTTACAAAATACAAATACAGGTAGCTGTTTTCTTGAAATTGTGCAATGCCTTCCTGTCTGTATTATCAGAATATCACGTTAATGATTACTATTCTAATTGTATATAGTTATTGGATAAACAATCATTACCGATATTAGCTAGAACTCAGAGTCTAATGTGAAGAGTATCATGACTTTGGCAGCCTATCAGAATACTGTAGATGCTGCTTCCCCCTGTTAAGTCACAGGTTGATGTCAATGGTTAGTAACACTCGAATCCCCGCCCCTATGCACAACACTACATTTAGCGTCCGCCACTGTAGCGCAGCCAGGTACCAGGACTGCAAGGTCTTGCTGGCGATTCCTCACCGGCTCCCAGGGTACATGATATCGTTTGGACCTTCTGTCCATACACATGTCGGCCCCATCTGCCACCTCGCCCTGCCCCCCACCCTTCAGGCTGAAGTACAGTGAAATCTTCCCTACCAGCGTGCCGCAACGCTCAGCCAAGGTTGATCTGCTTATTTACCTCCATCAATCATCTGAAAACTGCTCTTGGTGCCCCCCAGGTCCGGGGTCACAGCTTTTGAGTTACTGGCCTTTAGAATAAAAGGTTTATTTTTGAACTCGGAACAGAAAGTACAGCCAAAGCCTTAGCTACAGTTAATTTATAACACTCCACTTATAGTCATTCCAGACCTATATCATTTAATCATTTGACAAATAACTGACATTTAAATATAATTATTGCCATTTACAAGAATCATAAGATGATTAATGCAAACTCGCATTTTCATGTGTTTAGGTAGGTGTTGTAGGCTATTTTCCCAAAAAAACAGACCAACAAAACCTCTGACATCCATAAGTGTTTGTATCGCCCCCACCCCCCCCCCCCCCATTATCAGTATTACAAAACTAAGCAATGAAATGCTTCAGGAGAAATATTCTCTCTATTATGGTGTAAAAATTTCATTTCCACCTTTCCAGAAGCCATTTTTCTCTAAGGCGTTCTTTGAAGAGGTCACGGTACAATTTTAAATTTTTAACAGTATTGGTATTTTGGGCTTGTATTGCATTTTTTCTATTCCTGCTGGAAAATATCAGTGAATCACTGGAAACAGTTTGAAAAAAAAAAAATCCTTATAAAAATCAGCTGCAACCCCCCCCCCTCCCCCCCCCCCAAAAAAAAATATTGCCTGATACATTTAACTCCAGGTTTAGGTTCTCTTCTCTCCTGTTTCTGACGTTACTTAATATCCTTCCAACAATAACAACAGAGATGGTTTTGATTCCAAGTTATCTACTTGTTAAACCCTTTAATTGTGAGTGAAGGCAGACCAGACTCTTTACTCTTTATCGAAATAATATTGACTCGGTGAATGAGGTTTAAAAAAAAGCTAACCTGAATAATTCTGGTTGACATTCCGGAAAACGAGCCTAGATGATGGGCTTGGCGATAAGAGGCCGGCTATGCGGCAGCGCGGGATGAGCTGACTGGCACGGTGGCACGTGGCAGTGGAGCAGGGGCCAGCATGGTTCGGGCGCCATGCCCATCCCCCCGCCCCCCCTGCCTTTCACTTCCTGCCATCACTCCGCCCTCGCTGGTACCAACCGAAATCGTTAATCACTTCCTCCTTGCAACTGAAAGTATCAAATCAGGTTCTAGAACTGAAATCAGGCCGTTATTAGTCATGCAATATTCACGCATTTAAGGAAGCAACATTATAACTGTATAATGATAGCTATAACTCATATTAACTGTTAAGCTATAAATCTAAGTAAAGTAATATCACATAATAATTAAATAATAATCAGTAATGTACAAATCTATTGTCCGTATTTGTTATTGTCCATTTAACATTTTCATTAACATTCATGCAACAAACTGAAATATTGAAATGTGAAATATTTAGATGTGGTAAATGTAATTGCATAGATGTATTGTAACACCTTAATGTTAAATTGTTATTGTCAGGACAGCAAAACGAACAATGGAACACAGAACAGGTGGTGGAATGGGCAAAGGTGTTTCCCTTGTCAAATTACAGGGCAAAAGACATTTGGAGAAGAAAAAACTGACATGAGGGAAAACAAATCATGATCACATGACCAGCGGGATCCAGGAAGGCTTACTGGGGACGAGAGAGAAGAAAAAACAAACATTAATACTGCCAATGCCAGCTGACTCTCCCATTCTGAAATGGCCACATCCCTCCCCCTCTTACAATTGTGTGTGTGTGTGTGTGTATGTTTGTGTGGATTAGGTTTATATTACATTGCGGGGACCAAATCTCTTATGGATATGTACTTATGGTTGGTGCTGGGTAGGGCTTAAGGTCATATCTTTTCCCCATAGAAATGAATGGAGAGTCCCCACAAAGATGTAATTACAAACGTGTGTGTGTGTGTGTGTGTATATATATATATATATATATATACACACTTAATCTATAGAATTTTGCACTGACTAAAAAAGTATTAAACAAAAAAATGTAATTGCTGGGGGGCCTTGAGGCTCAGAAAGCTGCCGATTCGAATCCTATAGTCGACAGACTGAACCCACCATCGGGCCCCCCTGTATATATGTATTTGTATGCATGTGTATATGTGTTCAAATACACACACACAAACAGTATATATCTATATATAACAGCCATAAAATCAGCCATGTATTTTCACAATGGTAGGGACAAAAATATAATTAAATGCCATTATATAACCATGACTGTGCTGATGGAAGCCTTAAAGAAGTCCCTGCATTTCATTCCGAATTTCCAACCGTGTAATACCTCACCACCAACTCAGGCTCCACAAACCGTAAAGCGACAGCAGTTTTGTTGCCGAAGGCGGCTGTGCCGGGTCTACAATACACCCACTGTTCTCGGGTGATCAGACAAAGGGCAGTTTCCGATGACAGCTACGGGCAGCCCACACGTTGCCATGACAACAGAACAAGGTCAGGAGAAGGAGCCAGGTCAGCTGATACCAGACAGTCACACGGAGTCCCTGTTGATTTAACTGCATGTGACAGATCCAGGCCATTTCTTAGCTGTCATAAAAGACCAGTGACTGCTATTGATCCCGCGATTATTGTTGGGGCTTTTCTGCCTCGGCTGATCAGTGGACGCCTTATAAAAACAGCGTGTGAGCTTGAGTGTGAGGGGGACGAGAGAGAGAGAGCCAGAGAGAGAGAGAGAGTCAGAGAAAGAGAGCGAGTCAGAGGACCATTATAAGCTAAGAGCAGCGATTCCCTCCAGAGCTATTTGACTCATCATGCTTTATGGTTTTAAAGGACCAGGTTACCATTAAAGGACATGCACATGTACAAGTAAAATCCTATAATAAGCATTGTTTTTGATATATATATATATATATATATATCAAAAACAATGCTTAACAATGCTAACCCTAACCCCTAACCCTAACTCCCATTAATTATTTCTATTATATGTTACTTTACCAAAGCAACATTATGACCCATCTGAAGGCTCCCTTAACCCTGACCCTGTTAATGGGAACCTTTAGGAGTTAAAAATGTACATTGCCTTAATGTCTTCCCTGTTTCTAAAACAGAGTCTGCTGAATGTGATGGTCACTCTGCCGAAGGCTCTGAAGCACTGCTGAATCCACCCACATCTCCTTAAAGATGCCCGATCCATTTTTATCCAATGAGATGCTCACAAAGCAATGGCCTTACAGGTCACCTGATGCAAGTCGTGCCTGATAGGAAACCGGAAGATAAAATGAAACACACTGGCATTCGGGTGAGCCGCCTATGATAAAGTGTCTGGATCCATTGTAATAGGCCCGGATCCTTTTAGCGTGTTCATCTACTGCCTTATCTGTGACACCTGTTTAATTGCTTGCCGTTCTGTTGTGCGACAAATGCTCTACAATAAGGATGACATTAACGGTAAGGACTGCTGACCAAGCTGTTCTGATTGGGCAATTTGAGAAAATGGACTACTATTTCATCCTTGACTGCAGCCAATTAGAGAGCTGCTTGAGCAATTTGTTTATCTGCCATGACAGTCCAATGGTATGTTTCTGAAATACATGGGATTCAGAACTACCACCATCAAATGAAGAATTTAAGTTGACATTTATCAATAGTGAGCATCAACCAAGGGCATGTTGTCACTCTTATGTCCATGACCTTCCTGTTTTGAATCTCTCCTCTTTTTCTATTACAAATGCCCACCTGCTGTGAGAGGGACGTAGCTCTCATCATAAAGTACTGCGGTATGCATAATAATAAAATGTGTATCAATAAAAATGAGTCATTTAGAACAGAATCCAGCACTAGCACAGACAAAAAGCTAGGAAAATTTTACAAAATAGAGAAGTTGCTTCCTCAGCGCCTCTGGAGTCAACTTGCTGCAGAAATGAGGTTGGAATTTAATTACGAGCAACAAAATGTGTTTCTTCTCGAGTATTGATCAGATACCTCTCTGGCCCAACAAACAGACTGGCCTTGTGGAGCAAGGATTTTATCTTCAGTGAACCAGGGGCTTCTTCCCAAAACACCAGGTGACCAGGTGCTGTGGCTGAAAGGGTAATTTGCGCTCTTGTCTCCCGAAGGCACAGTCCAGCCTGCATGTCTCTCTACAGTGGGTGTTGCTCTCCTGCGACCACACCAACCTGTGGATGAATCCACTGAGCAAGCGAATAAGAACCTTCAGCTTAATGCCCCAATTAGCCGCACCAGTGTCCTCAAGGAGCCTGCAGAAGACAACATTTCTGGGAATCCGGCGATTCCACAGAGCATTTCTTGGAGACAGGTGGAAAGCCAAGGTTACTGGCTTTTGTCTCAAGTTACAAAGACGTGTTGATGTTTCCGCCACATTCATAAAAAGAAATGTCCATGCATACTAATGCTGTTAGACTTGGTTTTGTACAGTTGCATCCTAAAATGGAGGAAAGGAGTACAAGATTTGTAATTAGTGATTAGCAGATGGCTGTCTCTTTGATATCCAGCCAACGGGGGCATTAATTAAAAATGTGTGTTCCAGCTAATCTGAAATTCTATGCATATTCAAAACAAGAGTGTTTTTTAAAAACCTTCTAATATTTTTTTATTGCTTAGTGAAGGTTCATGGATTAATGTCTTTACTAAGGTCCTTTACTGATTTTTTTTTGCCCATCTGAGGAATCTGTGTTGCATCTTTAGTTTTATTCTGTGCTAGAAGCACTGTCACCTCACACCTCCAAGGTTAGGGGTTTGAATCACAGCTTCTGTGTGTGTGTGTGTGTGTTCGTGTGTGCGTGTGTATGAGAGGGCATGAGAGAGAGAGCGTGAGAGAGAGAGAGTTTGTAGCCACTCTTTTTTCCTCAGTGCTCAGGTATGTTGGTATCTCTTTTTTCCCAGTAATATAGCATGTGTATGTGGCCTGTGATGGAATGGAATCCCATCCAGGGTGAACCCCAGCCTTGTGCTCTGTGCTGCCTGGGATAGACTGCAGGCCATCCTGTGAACCTGACCAAGATTAACACCTGGAGGATGGATGGATGGATGGATAGATTGTGAGTGTATATGTCCCCTGTGGCGGACCAACCTCTTATCCAGTGTACCCCAGCCTTGTACCCAGTGCCTCCTGGGATAGGCTCCAGGTCATCCTAAGATCGTTCTGTTGATTCTTGTTCTATTTCCACCCACTGCTCCATTGAGTTATTTATTACCACATGATAATAACGTTGCATTCGCAAATAAATTCTGCAGCTGGAGAAGGAAATCGCCTCCAGGGTCACATCGGCGAATCTTGCATGACATATTGCAGGCTGAGGGCCGCATGGACATCACTACAACCTTCTCAGCCAGCCCACCCAGTGTGACTCACTGGGCACCTGCAGATCTACTGCGTGACTCAGACCAAAATGTGTTTCATGCAGTTTTTGTTCCTGGATTCCCTGAACTCATATTCAATGTCTGTATGGTGTATTATGTATATATGTATATTTGCATCTAATATATACACATACATACCAAGACACACACACACACACACACACACACTAATCTCCATACATCACTTCCTTTTCCTTCTTTTTTCATGGTGATTGTCTCTGTGTCATTGATCCGTTTTAAATGAGTTTTAACGCTGCTTACAGTATGGACATCATGCGCGTGGCCACTTAAAATTTGCATAAATCTATCAATGTAAAGTACTGTCATGAAATAAAAATGAAGACTCTCTAAGAAATGACTGAAAAATAGGTATGTGTGTGTGTTTGAGTTATGCACACTCACAGTATAAATAAGTGTAAGAGTTGTGCACACTTGCAGTGTAAGTAGGTGTAAGATCTGTGTACACTCACAGTATAAGAGCTGTGCACATTCACAATGTATGTGTAATAGCTGTGTACACAACAATAAATTAATCAAGTCCTTAGACTGATACAGCCACAGACTAAGTGGAGAATCAAGCTATACCTTGTTATACATGCAGAGAGTGTCCTGCCTTGAAAGTTTACAGCAGAAAAGTAGTGGATCAAGAATCCGGATGCCTACCCTGAACTATTTTCCAGATAATGTTTTCAATGGATGGATGCCTGCAGCATCTTTACACTTAGGGTTGGGTGTGTGAGTGTGTGTGTGTGTGTGTGGGGGGGGGGGGGGGGGAACCTTAAATAGCAATTAAAACAATT
>JAODUD010000043.1:10160026-10185107 GCA_026784285.1 Stomatorhinus walkeri | reverse complement strand
AAGTGGAGCAGGCGGGATCAACCAATGAGACATCTTGGTCCCGCCTCCTCCACTTGCTTGAACCCACCTCCTGTACAATCTGATTGGTTACCTCTCTGAGCCAATCGTTTTTCGTTCTGCACTCAGAGCATTTTCCTGTAAGTAAAACTCCTCTGATCAGTAATCGAGTACGGGTACAGCGACCTCACACATCTGCCGGAATCCCCAGAAGATGATGCTGCACTTTCTTCTATTATTGTTTTTCTAAATGTTATTTCCACCTGCGCTGAGCCACGAGTGAGCAATGTAAAAATCCAAAATGACCTGCCATCAGCGGGGGCCAGCAGGCATCATCAGTATTTACAGCTCAAATGAGGCGGGGGTTAGGGAGCATCCCCTCGCCAGCCTACTGCGTTCTGGGGGGACCCAGGGAGAGGAGAGAGGAGGGGAGGAGATTTATGTTCCAGTTGCAATTATGGCACCAATCATGGCTTAGCGATACCAGTGTCACCTGTCCCTTTAAGGCATAAATAAGACATATCCTGATTTACCTACATGTCCAAAACACTTCACAGTTCATCTCCAAAGCTGAAGATTTGAAATGAAATGATTGGGCAGATGATGGATAGCAATTGTCCAATTAAAAGGTCTTTAGCTTCAACTGGGCTGGAATTAAAGGGACTGATAAAACGACACAGTGATACACACAGGGGCACCTTTATGTTCGTCAGGTTTATCCCAGAGGGACTAACAGGTCTGCATTATTCAGAGTGTCATAACGCCGTCTGCTGCCTGATATCTCTGCCGCACACATGCTGCCCCGTTTCTCTGCAGGGGCAAATTATTCTACTTGAAAGACAATGCAGAGATTATTCTGAGGGATGTTTATGGCCGCTGTGTGTAAATAGGGGCTGTCAGGTCTATTTACTTATTGCTCTATACATAAAATGGCCATCCATCCATCCATCCATATCTGAAATGGTGACAGAAAACCTACAGTCTATCCCAAAAAACACCCAAAGCGAGGGGGGGGGGTCCCCAGCAGAATTGTTTTTCACTGCCTGCACACTGGCAAACAACAAGGGTAATTTACCAATATAATTTTTACCAATTATTTGCCAGTAATTTACCCTACTACTGTTTACATTATTACTGTACTATTATTTAATAATGACTAAGTGCTTCATTACCCACCACTTTCAATACCAGTTGTCCAGATCAGAGTTGCAATGTGCCTGAAGTCAATCCCAGTAATCAATGGGGAAGAGGTATGGGGGGGGGGCATGCTGGACAGGACAGTAGCCCATCACAGGATGCACACATAATGGTACACTATGCACAATACAGAGATATTATTTCCCATGATTGTTTACATTTTACATTTGATTTTTGCAGCAGGTCATCAATGCCCCCCTTATATCCTTTTGGTTGCAGCTGCCATCCCTGGTCTACGAATTTCCTCCAGCAGTTCAAAAAATGATTAATAGAACTAGCGGCTCAAAATTGCCCATTCACATTGTACACTTGCTTATATAGTGGAGAATTTTTTCTGAAGTGACATGCGATCGAGAAAACAGACAGACCCTGGAACAATTTGGCAACATCACTGAGCTGACCCTGGGATTCAAACCCCTGACCTTCCATTTACTGCCACAGTTGTCCAACCCACTCAGCCACATGCAGGAACCAAAACCTCACGCGGAGGCGTGCAAACACAAGGGGAACACGCAAATGTCACACGTAGAGCAGCGGCGCCCGATCTTCCTCCAAACCCTCCGTTAGCTGCTATGAGACACACTGGGCTGTGGGAGCCTGGGTATCTCAGCCTGGATGTCGAGGGGTCACATCCCGGCTGTCTGGGCGCTGCTGTCCAACACTCATTAGGACACGGGTGGACGTGGGATTCTACGACCACTTTCAGCGATAAATGTGCTTTTGGGGTGATCCATGCTGTCTCCCACATACCAGAATCCTGCAGAGATTCTGATTGGTAATGCAAAGAAGCTCACCCTACCTGTAAATGCTAAATTATTAAGTCCAATTGTTTTAGCTTGGACAACGCAATCAAAATATTTTCTCATTTTCTCCCACCAGATTGTCAGCTCATTAATAATACATCCAATTATTTCCTTTCACTGTTGTTTTCCTGTAAAGCACAAGGATCCATAGCAATTGTCATTGAAAATCTGCATGATAACTAATAAGTTTCATAACCTACTGTCTGGGTTTATAAAAAAGCTTGTTTTGTAAAAAAAAAAACAGTTTGAATTTATATATATTTTTTTCTTTATTGTTTGTCTTTTTATTGCAAATTGACGGGTAGCTAGCTTAGCAAGCCCTACGCTAACATATGATGATGATGCCCAAGGGACTAACCGCGCCTCAACTGTAGCTATTTATTAAAGTCAGACAAGGTGAAATATTTAACAAGGCAAGAAAGTGGTTTACCCCTGGATTCAGTTCAAAAGTCACTTTTAGCGTCAGATCGATGCACACAGTTAACTAAGGGCAGGAACTCAATGACTTACGAAGGACAGGAATTAATTCACCGCATGAATGCTTTCATATTACTTAACCGTAATTTAGAGTTTCACCACTGGTTATTTTCTAATTTTATTTAAAACAGATACGTTAAAAAAATATTGTGAAATACATCACTGAGGAGCTAAAATTGCAGTTGAAATCAAATGAAAAGGTTCGATTTTAAATAGGCATTTAATCCAGCTCTGCAAAGGGTCCAATTCGGTACACATAAAAACATATTCATGCGGTAATTTTCATGCCATATAGCAGAAAAGGCAAGCTGTGGAAAGATTACACTGGGCTGCATTTAAACAAGTCCAACTAAACTGGAGTAAATCTCAGTGAAATGCTTTGCCTGTTTCCATTTCCTCCCTCCAGTACAGATGAGAGAGAGGGGAGAGACATTTCACTGAAAACTAGGTCAGTTAAACAAGCAGGCAATTATATATTGTTTGAAAAATTACTCTTTAGCAGAACATGTACTCTGGAGGAAAAGGGCTGGCTGTTCTTTTTTCAGGGTGGGGGTGGGGGTGAAAGGGAACAGTCACATTACCAATCAGGATTCAACGTGATGAAAGTCACAAAGAGAAATTAAAGAATGACAACATCAGAGGGGCCTTTGCCGCAGCATAGGGAAAAGAAATTTCAAAAGGCCAGGATTTATTCACAAACCATGTAGAAAGTGTGTGTGAGTAGACAGGGGCATGTGTATCTAATCCCATCTGAAAATACTACAGTTATATGATAACAGCTTTCAGTGATAGGACAAAACAAAAGGCTTTTTTTCTGATTGTTCAATTATCTGGACTTGGAGGGGGGTTGCCAGAGAAGAGCTAGTCCTGAAATTTAACCTTTCATCATATGAGTGGCTGTAACCATTAAACCAAGATTACAAGGGGTACAATGGATTTGTGTGAACCAGGAATCCACACCATTCCCATAGCAACCAGTCACATGACCTGCCTGATGAGACAGTCTGGACTGTGTGCTGTTTTATTCCCGAACAGACTGCTCGCCTGTCCAGACTCCCCTGGGCTCCCCCACTGCAATTATCCGTCTATTCATCTGCTGATGTACTCATGAGAAATTGCCTCCTGTAATATATATGCATTACTGTAGTAATTGAAATCGACCCTTGGCTTCAGGTTAGCCTGCATTCTGTGAGGAAATGATCTTTGCATTGGATGTATATAAAAATAACACGCATCAACTCGGCCGATTACTTAATCGCTTATTGGCTGGTTACAGGGTTTCTTTTAGTTTTCACCTTCCAGGGATTGTGTTCTTATTTAAGTACAAAGGTTGAAGAGCTTAGCCAGTGGCTGCCTTCAGTAACCACATCGTAAACAGTAACGGAGACTCGCAGATATAATGATCAGAGAATTACCTCCCCCACAACGCTGTGGCCTTTGCGTGGCGTCCACGTGAGTTGTCATTAAGGATATTTATTAAATTTGATGATGTCATTTATAGGTCAAGGAACAGCACGCGGAGTCAGTGACTCACACTTTAACCTCACATCTTCCAAGCTGGGGGTTTGAGTCTTGCTTTCTGGCTCTGTCTGTGTGTGTGGACACGTGATCCTGGTGATTCCTCCAGGTACTCTAGCTAAGTGTTTCCCAACCCAATCCTCAGTGACCCGCCAGAAAGTCCACGTTTTTGCTCCCTCCTAGCTCCCATTTTTGCTCCCCTTCCAGCTCTAGCTGCAGTACAAAAACATGCAGTTAGACAAATTGGCTCCTGCAAATTGCTGTAACATGTGTGAGTGTGAGCTCTGCCATGGACCGGAATCCCATTCTAGGGGCCCCTCTCAATGCCGCTGCACTTGGGATGCAGTGACACACTGGATTGTTTTGGTTGGTGAGGATGCAGCCAATGCATCCATGATGTTTGATGCATGGCAAGAACATCAGTCGGGATTTTTACCGTCTTGCATATATCAGCTTTTGACTTTTGGAACTGTGCTTCAGCAATGTAAGATGATGGCAAACGGGTACGTGAGAACACAAGAACGGTCAAGTACGCATGTCGAAAAACAACCCTGCTGTTCTCTGCCTCGGACGATGCCAGTCTGGGGCTCCATTCTGCACTCAGAGGATAACATTTACAAGGGGATATATGCATAACTAGTCAGGAACAGTGTTGGGAAAGTTGCTCACAAAAGTAACCCATTACAGACAGAGGTGGGAAGTTCAGGTCCATAACGAACAATCCAGATTTTGTTTCAACCAACCAGTTGAGTATAAAGAGTCACAGACTCAACTGATTGGTTGAAACAAAACCTTCATCTGGATTTGTCCTTCCTGCACCTGAACTTCTCCAACACTGGTCAGGAATTAGCTTGCTGTGGACCTCAAATCAGCAATTATCAGTCATCATCATTGCGGTCTGCCTTGTCTGTTTGTTTTTTAATTGGCTAACTGATTTTACAGATGATTGCCCTCATGGGACAAACCAAGCTACAGTGTCAGCAGACGTGTGTTATGGCGAGAAATGTTACAAAAACAAACAGAATAACAAATAAATACATCCAATGCTAGGTGTTTGACATCCCAGAGAATTTCTCAGTAGGCTGCAGGCCAAATTGCCATGCTATGCGGCTCCTGTAATATATTTTGCATGCAGTTACTATGACAAACTTAATAGCCACCAACATCATATGACTATCTGTGAATTGATTAATAGGACGTGTCAGCATCAATACTCTCCATATTGATGACATTACTCCAGAATGTCCGATCTCCTGTCTACATCTTTGGGTCTCCTAATAGCAGGTTTACTGCCGTGATAAGTGAGGCCACCCAACACGTTGCTTCTTGTCATATTCCTGATTTACCTCCTGCTTTTGCGAAGACTCGGGTCTTCTCCAATGGATTTTCATTTTCGCATTAAGTGAAAGTTTAGGTTAGATCTGACCAACAATATACTTCTTTGGTTTACTTGAGGGTCTCGCTAAAGAAGTCCAGAAACGTCATACGACATTATCTTTTTAACAAAATTTGTTTTCCGCTCTTATTTCTTTTCAGTTGTTTATTTATTTTTTTGTTACTATTTTTATGATATTTAAAGATCGTTGCTTCGCACAGGGACTCAAAACAAAATAGGGGTGTGTCTGTCAGTAACACGCAATTCGGAAAGCGGTTCGATATCAAGTTTAACTAATTAATCAACATAGTGAAGCATGCAGCGGGAGATCTGCTGCCTGACTGAACCACACAGCACGTGATGTTATTTATCGCAAGAAATCATAGAGACAACTTTTGGGGGAAAATGCTAGAAAAAAATTCTTTGTGGAATTCTGTATTCCCATCCTGCTTTTTATGATTGAACTTATCTACACAATAATTGCAATTAAGCTACACAAAGCATTCTGGGGAAATCTGACTCTTGAACTGAAGGATGTCCCCAGCCTCCCCGCGACAATGTTACAGAAGATGGATGGATAAATGTCTTTATAAGTCACATAATGCACATAGACTGACACAGTATTAAGATTTTAATAAACTAACTGCATAAAACTAGGAGTGAGACTTCAGAATGCATTGTTATCTGGTTGTGTAATTATAACGAGGAATTTGAGAATGTTTTAAAACCATTGCTTGTCTCATCTGAGTGAGAATGGGGTTATAATTAAAAAGTACATCAGCATAACAAAACATGATTAGTAACTGTTATGCTTTAGGAAACAATGGCAATACATGGTGAAAATAAGTTAATTATCCATTTTTATCTACAAGATACATAATTAGAGCTCCAGCCACAAACAGCGGTTGGCTCTAGAGCTGGCTTGTACCATTTTGTCATTAACTCTCAAATGTTAGTTCCTGCATGAAGCCAAATGATGCATTCATTGTTACTGGTGTCCATCAAAACTCATTTGGCTGAGAATAACACTGCTGCCGTTTCCTATTTCTCGACTTTCAATCTCCAGGCTACATGCCTCAGTAAACATCTACAATCCATCCATCTTCCATATCCACCTATCCCGTATGGGGTCAGTGTGAACCCCTAACCTATCCCAGAAAGAACAGGCCAGGGAACAGAAGGAGCCCCGAACAGGATGTCAATGTTGTTATTTTAAAAATATTTCAACATTATAAAACTCCGCTTTGTGTGAACGAACAGCTTTATTGTGGTTTAAGTAATGATATTTTATAAAGGGAGACATGTTCCAAGGCCAGGAGCTACTGCAGGGAAGCACCACTGATATCCTATTTGGAGCTACAGGTCCTCCAGCGTGGCAAACTAGGCATGAAGGACCTCCTTGGAGGAGCTCCAGTGAACCAGGTGGATACTCTCCTGGACCTGCTTCAAGGAGCCTTCTTGTACCAGAACTGATCGAGCAACTTAGTAAAGACTCTCTTCTAAGAGTTCTCCAAGATGTTAAACACCATTCTGGTGGAGAAGATCAAGATGAGGCAGGTTGACGAAGCCATAGTTGAGTGAATCGTTGGTTACCTCGCCAATCAGCCAGTGTGTCCACATCAGTAGTCACATATCTGACGTAGCTTTGAGCAGTAGAGGAACACCCCAAGGCAGTGTTTCCCAATCCGGTCCTCGTGGACCCACAGACAGTCCATTTTTTTGCTCCCTCTCTACCAGAAGCTGGAAGTGAGCAAAAACATGGACTATCTGACAGGGAGCCTGGAGGGAGCAAAAATGTGGACCGGTTATGGGTCCCCAAGGACCGGACTGGAAAACACTGCTTTACATCACAGCCTTCAGGTGTAACGTCACATCTTCAGATTCAGCTTCAGATCTCTGATGATCCTGAAATTGTAGAACGTGTCAATGAAGTCCGGTGGAAAGTGACCACCTGCAGCTCAGAAAAAGGAGCCAGTGGTGGACGTCAGGTGGAACAGAGAGCCGCTGACCTCTCTCACCATCCGAGGAGACAGTGTACTCAGTGTACTTTACTATAAGTACTTGGCGTCTACATGACCGGCTGGCATGGCAACACAGCGGAAGCCTGTAATATAAAGGGCAGAGGAGACCAAACCTATTTGTGACGTGCAGCAAAAGCTGCTGCTGTTGGTTGGGGTACTTGAACAAGGCTGGTAGGCACAGACACACTTTAAGGAAAGATAACCAGCACTCATACCCTGCATATGCATAACGCTTGGGGGCCCGCTGTTGGTAACTACATTAGGGGTTCGTGGGGGGGCGGTTGAAAATCGGGGGGTTGTTCAGGTCTCCACCCACTTTGTGATTCTGTTGGCAGGGGGCGGGGGTTGTACTGGCTAGTTTTTACCCCCCTATAATTTAGAACCATGCGTGGAACAACAAACGCACTCATAGTCCTAACACTGGATTATGCCCAACCTGTTGTCCACTCAGAGCCTTGGCGCAGCTGAGGAGCACGTTCAGCCTCAGGTAGATCTCCCAGAGCCTTGGCGCAGCTGAGGAGCACGTTCAGCCTCAGGTAGATCACCCAGAGCCTTGGCACAGCTGAGGAGCACGTTCAGCCTCAGGTAGATCTCCCAGAGTGCATCAGGAGGTCCTTTGTGCTATCTGGCAATGCGTCCTGTCTCCAGCCCTCACAGCTTGGAGGACAATAAGCAAGCTCTCTCTGAGTCATTGCTGTGTTTCCACCAGCACTAAATCATGCGCCTTCCATGTTTCTGCTTCAATTGTGCTCAACACATCCTTCTAGGGTATTTATTATTTATTTCTCTGGGGGCCACTATTGTTCCATGAGTTATTTATTTTGTAATTATGCTGGACAGGAAAAAAAAGTCTTTTCTAATCCTAAACAAAGAGACATACAGACAAATATGAGAAGGTCTGACGCACAATAGCCTATCAAGGCTAATTTTTCAATTCTCACCTCTGTCCTGGTTATACCGCAAAAAGGAAAAAAATAAAATCCTTAAATGTAAAATGAAAACGCCATACTTCAGGTAAAAGACAGCTCCTAGACAATCACCATTAAGACATAATGATGAAACACTGTTTGAAAAAGAGTCTGACGTGGAGGACAAGTGGAATGAATTCTCCAGCGTAAACTGTATGAAATCTTGCACAAGGGTTGCAGTACTGTTACATAAAATATGACTAATGCTTCACAAGGACTTAAATCAGTTATTGACATCAAAAAGCTGACCATCATGTTCTCTTTCCAGAAACTAAACAAGAAGTATTTTATTCATCTTTTCACGTTGTTTCAAGAAGAGATGCCACATTTTGTCCTGAAGACACGCGCCCGCCTGCGGGGAATCGCTTCCTCTCTGTTCTTGTTCCGCTGCCTCTGCGTAGTCAGTAATCACAGTCCCGGCGCTCGTCGGGATCTAGGTCATCCGTTCCGTGCCGTGACGCGTCGCCGGCAGCGCGGCCATGTGACAGACACCTCTGCGAGACTCCTCCGCTCCCGTGCCTTTCGGAAACGCGCATGGGCTCGGAGACCAACAGACCTGCTTTTGATTCCAACGCGCCTGTCTCCCTTCGAAGGCTGCTCTACATTGACGTAGCCATTAGCGAGCTATAATAACAGCACATTCTGGCAGCTGCGAGGCTCACGACTGCAAGGTGCTAGGTCTGAATGTGGGCCACTGTTCTGAGAGAGTTTCCATGCCCCGACACCCCTCCCCCTGCGCTTGTGGCTCTAGACAGTCCTGCTGTTTGGTGACTCTCCATTGTCTTTTGTGTGTGACTGTTGACACACCCTTATAATGTCTTTGGCGACTCTGGATCAGCAGGATAGGAGGAAAGAATGGATAGTCAGCCATAGAATCCTCATAGACATATATAGGATGAGTTACTTCAGGGACAATGTATTGAGATACAAATGCACTACCATTCAAAAGTCTGGACACACTTACCCATAGCAAGGTTTATTGGTAACGCTTGTTTCTAGTAAATTATAAGCACATTCATAAAAATTAATAATGCATTCATAAAGCATTATAAACATGGCTATTTATTTTGACCAAAAGGCATAACACATTATAGTTATGTTCATTATGTATTATAAATGCTTTAAGAAGCTCTCATTTCATGGTTTCATTTCAAGAAATCTCATGGTTGGCAGTGTGATCCTTCCATTGGACCTTCGAGCAAAGTCCTTAACCCCACCTGCTCCACGGACTGGCTGACCCTGCTGTCTCCTCTACCCCAGTTCCATGAGGTGGCCTCCTGGGATGCTCTGTCAGCCGTCCTGAAGGAGGCCCCACATATGCTGAGCTCTCATTGGCTGCTTCTCCTTCACTCTCCGGTCAAACTCCTCCAAAACCATTCCTACTGTGTTCAGGTCAGGTGGCCAGGTCATGTTATGTCACACTATCACTCTGCTTTGTAGGTGGCTTGGCGTGTCCAAACTTTTGACGTGGTACTGTATAATGTTGCTGTCCAATGAAAAACAAGTATCTTCAAACATCTATCATTTCAGCAGCGTTCAAGCCTCATCTCAATGGCTCTGTTTTCCAAGAAACTGGATAGATTCTCATTGGCTAGTTTAAACATTCAGACATAATCAGTGCCCTATTCTGCCAAGCTCTTCTAACAGGACAGATAGAAGACGTCATAAAAAATCTTGTCATTGACCAATTACATGCCAAACGCTATCAGTAGACAGAAGACAATCAGCCTATGTTATCTATAGTGAAAAGTCACTGTTGTCAAAAGCTGGATATACACATTTTTGTCGGACAGCGGTAACAGTGAATGCTAGATAGCATAATGTGATATGACTGAAAACAAAGCAGCTTAAATTAAAATGATGAAAAACAAAAAAGTGCACAAAACAGACATTCATATACCAATTTTACTCATATGCCCTGTGATGGACCCAATTTACATCCAAAGTGTACACTCTCGCATACTCAGGGGCCACAACCAGCTTGTCTTTAAGTTCCGGGTCACACCAATGCCATGCCAAAGGCGAGAGTTCCTATGGTGAGCCCCATATTTCAGGAACAGCCTCAGTACTGTCCTGAATACCTCAAGTAAGGTTTACCCAACTCCCACATGGGTGTCCCAGTAGTCAGCAAGGGCATTTTTGGGTAAAATTCCTGCTACCTTGGCTGCCTCTGCTGACATGCCCTGCCCTATGGGGCAAACCTCCATGAATTTAGGACAAAGACCATTTTCCTGCAAACGAGGAAACTGGTCCTTCATCCACCTCTGTTCTGCTACTTCACCATCCTCTTCGCCAACCCTCTCTCTCTCCCTCTCTCTCCCTCTCTCTCTCTCTCTCTCTCTCCCTTTCTCTCTCTCTCTCCCTCTCTCTCTCGCACTCTCATCATTTGAGCTGCTGGGCTTCGTACACATCTGTGAGCCGAGGTGCTCCTCTGCCTTGACCCTCTCCGAGGAGAAAAGAAAAGCAAGCGCCGTGCATGAATAGGCGCTCGCAGCTCAGAGATCGTTTCAGAGGCCAGGCTTATAAATATATTTCTGCTGCCAGAGGAGCTATAACGTATTAGCTGGTCCACACGGATCAGTGATTCTCCATCACTATGACCTCAGTATCCCTTTAGGGCAGCAGAAAAATACCCTGGAACAAAGACATAATGTAATTTATGAATGCATTTCCTAGATATGCAGTAGTAAACAACCTATATTTTACCTTAACTTTCCACCCAGTAACACAGATGGATTCTCTACTGCAGCAATTCGGATCCTTCTAGAATGGCGCTACAGCAGCAGAATTGCGGTCATGACGTTATCATTAATTATAGATTTTTGGGCCAGTGTGGCGGCACGGCGGGGTGCACAATGCCCTCGCACCTCCTGGCTCATGAACCTCATGCCACTGAATACTGTTGTGTGCAAATTCCCCCATATCTGTGTGGGTTTCTACCCACAGTCCAAAGAAATCATGCGATTGGATGAGTTGGTATCCCCGTATATGCTTTATTATACGACTGTGTGCGTCGACCTGTACCCTGCATAGGACTGGCACCACATCAAAGGTTCCAACTTGAGCCTTGTGCTTCCTTAAATAGGCTTAGGTAACACTTTACTTAAATCACCCATGTATAATGCATTATAATGCATTCATAAAGTACTATACATGCGTATATGACTATTTATAGAAAGGTATAACAAATTATAGCCATGTGTATTATGCATTATGAATGCTGTATGAAGCTCTCATCCCTAATACAATATAAATACCTCTAAATGGCTTATATTGACCTTTATAATGCATTATGAATGCTGTATGAAGCTCTCATCCCTAATACAATATAAATACCTCTGAATGGCTTATACTGACCTTTATAATGCATTATGAAGGCATTTTAGTGCATTTTAGAGGTGCGGTATGCAAGCTGGATGGATGGAACTTTCTGGAAATGCACTAAAGCAAGCAGGAGTGAAAAACAAATTCAAATCATATAGCAATAGCGAAAAAATATAGACAAGACCCTTCATCCACAGAGAAAGCATCTTTCATAAAATAATAAACAGAAAATCAATATAATCATAACTGAAACAGCAAGCTTAGCATCTTTAACCACGGTCATATTTGCTGTTCTGGTTTTCTGGTAACAGCGCAGGGTTTTTTTCACACTTCAGGAAACTTACATGCTAGATTAGTGCTGTGTAACTTCTCTGTTAAATGGTGGAATTTAGATGTAATCATTTCTGCATTTTGATCACTTTGGAGTTGATTGACGGATTATTCATTTCAAAATGCCAACAGGAGAATCGCTTTCATGTGCATTTCTAGATTTGAATGGGCTTATTATTATCAAAACTGAGAACATCCTTAATCATGGCTGAGTGATTTGGTTTTGGAAATTCAAGGTCTGTCCCAGGAGGGGTTGAAAAAAAAGTACAATTGTTTTTGTGCAAATAGAGACACCAAGTGGTTCGAATTAGAATTGCACCTTTGCTCATGAGTTATGCAATAATGTGACCTTACTGTGTCATGCGGTGGCAATCCCGTTTTTATTAAGGTGTTGATGCAAAATAAAAACCATAATTTACCATAACACTCTGAACATTTAGGCCTCACAGGCTGTTCTGTCTTTGCTTTTGAACTCACTGTCCCTCATAAAGAGATGTCCCTCATCTCTCTATGCAACAATATTTTAAAAATTTTTCCACAATATTTATGTCAAAAATTGTGGTTAACATTGTGTACCATTGTGTAATTATCCTTAAAATAATAATACAAATTTTAAAAATGCTGGATGTACCGTTTATGGTACACTATCATCAATCCTATCAATGTCCTTTAATTAGTAGGTATACTTTAAGGGGAATGATTCAAAACTGTTAAAAAATAAAAAGGCACATTTCAAGCAAGTATTATTAATATTAATAACAATAATTTATTGTGGAAGGAATATAAGTAATAGCATCAATAATAACAACAACAATAATAATAACAATAATATGCCATAATATGACAGTCCCATTTCAGTAACTATTGTACTGGTACAGTGGGGCACCGATAGAGAATTTTGCCCGATCTCGATAATCGGCTAACTTATACCCAGCGGCTGCCGGCAGTGAAACCTGCCCATTACGGCAGCACTGATTTCCTACCAGACTAATGTGACATCGTTGTTTTCTAATGTGGAAAATGAAAGACTGACCCTGGAGCCACACTTAATATTGAATTATAAATGTAGGCCTATATAATTGTAAACGGGCCGGTACCTCGAGACCTCTCATAGCCTAAGTGGTGAATGAGCCGATGAAATCCCTTGTCCTCCACTACTGGAAATGGCTAATTATCGCCCAATGTGATTACCTCCCTGTCTTTAACTCTGGTACTGATAAATCTGAATACTGATAAAGCTTGAATATCAGCCGGCAATTTCAGTACGTAAATAGATATTTCGTGCATCTGTATAATTTGTAATGCACCATAATAAAGAAAGAAATATACTGCCCTATTTTACATTTGCGATACAGACATAATGAGGTAACAGAACAAGCACACAATGAAAAATCACACATCATGTTCGCCAGATAGGCCGAATGACAGTATGCACAAGGGTATGCACTGGGCGTACAGGCGTACAGCTATACGGGCGCCCACGACTCTCAGCGAGGTTCCCTTTGTACATCAATGCGTTACCAATGACTCTAATTTTACTCTTTACTGTTGACGAGAGAAACACGAGTAGGAGGTTACTCTTTGGTTTTTCCAAGACTCAATAATATGACTTACAAGAGATCCATCCATCCATCCACCCACCCATCCTATACCAACTTGTCCTCTGCAGGGACACGGGGTGTCCAAAGTCTTTCGCAGAAGCTACTGGCAAAATATAGGGAATAACCCAGGATGGCGCACGTATAGCTCTCCAGGAGACACGAAATGTAATTTTCTGTCGGTGTAAAGTGTTTTGCCCTCTGCCTTTTGATCACTTCAGCGTTTGATAGATTATTCGTTCCAAAATGCCAACACGAGAACCGTGTACATGCTCATTTCCAGATTTCAATGGGCTTATTGTTGTTATTATCAAAAACTGAGATCATCCTTAAGCACGGCTGAATGATTTGGTCTCGGAAATTCAAGGTCGGTCCCAGGAGGGGTTGGAAAAAAAAGCACAATTGATTTTGTGTAAATAGAGACACCAAGTGGTTTAAATTATAACTACATTAGTTATGCAACAATGTGACCTTACTCTGTCGTAGAGTAAGCGATTCCATTTTATTAAGGTGTTGATGCAAGGGAAAAGCCATAATTTACAATAACACAATGTACATTTACTCCTCAGAACAGAAAATGCGTTTTGAATGTCTCTAATAAGTTCTGCTGAAAACTTTCTTCACTGCTGACGGGAAAAAAAAACATGAGTAAGCAGTTATCCCGTGGTATTCCCATGATTCACCAATAGGACCTCCAGGAGAAAGGACAAGTTACACCCCATCAGCGTAAAGCATATGGTGCCCCCTAGTGGTCATATCAAATAAATCACAATAGGGAACGTCTTCTAGTGACCTTACTGCAGGTCATAAAACTATTAAACAATGCAAATGAACCCTCCGGTTTTTAAAATCTCATACTACCAAGTGATCACTTCAGGCTTTAAATTAAGAAACATATGGTCTCTAGTCAGTATAAATTGTTGTTGCTTAAATAATTTAGAGGGAACAACGTGTCCAATTAATGTATACGATTTTATATGCGCGTTGTGTTGTTTTTAAACGTGGTATTAAATGTTTTTGCTTTGAAACTTTTTAGTGGTACAATTGCACAATTTCAATTACTATTTCCTGTTAGTTTACGAACAGCGTCCCCCCCCGCCCCCAGAGCGCGTCCTTGGTCCTTTTCCTGCGGCAGAAGCACATGGGAGCGGAGATCCAGGGGAAAGTCCGCTATGCAGGGAAAGGAAAACTTAAGAAATTCCGGTTCGAAAATGAGGTGAGATTGTTATCGTTCGGTTTTTGCTAGTTGTTTCCCCACTTATCTGTTCGATTTTTAATTGCTCATCACATATAGAAATCCTTTAATCTGATATCTATAGATGCAGAGAGACGTGGGTGTACAACATTGTTTAAGGAAATTAGTTAGTAATTGGAGGGATTAATATTACAAAACCCACCAATATTAATAGACAGGGATCGACTATAGGTAAAGTTACCCATAGAGGTTAAAGAGCACCTATAACAACAAAAGCATATTATCTACCCTTAAGATCTGTATTTTAACGATACAGGGGTTATTTTATGCAAGATGGTTATTGGGGAAAAGTGAGCCGCTGCTCAAGAACCTTATTAGTGACCAAGTGTAGCGATGCATTTATTATTAATCTACAGGTAGTATTTAACAATACAGTGATCACTAAGTTTATACACAATTACTGGTGGACGCATGAGAGCTGAATAATACTTGACATCAATTCAGAACTGTTTTTCTTTTCACGCACAGTGTTATAATGCGTATTTTGCTAATAGTCTGCTCACTACTTCTAGTGCCGTTTATTCTGCAAATTGCCATTCAAGGCAATGCTGTCTGGGACAGGGAACGGTGCCATGACCTCTTACTCAGAAAGTACACGCTGCAGTTTGTTAGCATTACCGGCATTTTTCCCCCTCACATCTCTGTACAGAACATTTACATGACGTAACAGTCTACAGTGCTGTTTCCACTTACGCGATACTCCCATGATTCCAAACACCTGCATTGCGATCTTGTAAAATAACACGTTGCCGCAGTATATGTGCAGAAAGTTTCAAGATTAAACCGAAGTTGCATCACTCGAAGAAGTCAAACAAAATTTAGATAGATAAACAAGCAGACAAATTGTGCAGTAAAAAATATAATACTAAGAAGAATGCCCATTTCTTGCCACCAGCCCATTTCTTGCTGTGTGAGCTCAGCCCCCCGGATACAATCGGGGAAATCACCAGCAGAATGAGCATAGCGACACTGAAAGTGTCAGATAAGCTTAACCAAACAGAGGAAGGAGGAGCTGCAGACTGTGAGAATGCCATAGAGTTTCTCTCTCCCTGCTTTAATCACTTTTTTAAGCTTCATAAATATTTCCTTAGTAGAGCACAGAGTGCCGGCTTAAATCACCAGAACTAGTGCCCTGTATATTAAAGCTTTATTTTAAACAGCAAGAATTGTTCCCCGATTTCTTTCAAAACATTCACACAGAGTCGTTTAGTCATTTTAAGCATCCGAGCCAATTACACACGGTGGAACATCCCTGACACACACAAGCAGGACTACAGTCAAGCAACTGTTAAAAGCAGTTAACTGGGAAACGGGTTGCATTCATCGGTGATGTGGCATGGAGACAACACTGTCGGCAAGCTCTGAACCGGCCTCGACACACTTCTCACGTTTCACTGATTAAGACTGTAATTAATTTTCTCCGGTTTGCGAACACTGACGTTTGCGTTACACCCCTCGCATTGAGGCACTGTGGATGTTCTCTGAAGTTCCAGCTGGGCTTCGACATCGCCTAAGGTTTAGAGAGACCAAACGTGGATGGTAACCAGAAGAAAAGGAAAAAATATAGAAAATTACGATTTTATTTCTCTGAGAGAAAAATGAAATCCCCGCAACACAAAGATGATACTTCTCTGCTTAGGTTCAGATTTCCAAGGTTTTTGTCTTGGGGAATCTCTTTGGAAAATCTTACAGAACACAGTCGGATTTAAAAATAAGTGTCTACTGGGACTTGGGGAACACTTTATCTCCAAGTTCCTCTCTTCTGAAGCATCTCTGAATGTCTTAAAATGGCATTCCTTTCTCCCTTACACCATCAATCACACATCCAACCCTAAAATCTCGATTGTTTCTCATATGCCTCTGTGATGGTTTGTTTTATTACGGAATTTCATTACGCTGCCATTTGTCCAACGGCGATTTAATCCAGATGAAGATTCACTGAGTTAAAGCGAGTTCTTGTGTTTTTCAAAGAGATAAGGAAAACACATTTATCTCATGTAGGATATTTCCATGCTCAAAGCTTACTGAGATACCCTCCAGGCAAGTCGTGACCCTGCACTGGAGAAGCGGTTATGGGAAACAGACGGATGAATGAAACAAAGAGAGCCTTGAGTGGTAAAGTATCCCTGTGGGGAGAATGAAACCTTGGCAAAGATTTGTCTGTTATGAAAGCCTTGGGGTTACACCTGTGTGTGGAGTACAGTACTATTCCGCTGGTGTGTGTGTGCTTGTGTGTGTGTATTACATTGTGGGGACCAAATGTCCCCACAACGTGATGAAAACCCATTATTTTGACGTTGCGGGGAAAAACTTTTTCTGTCCCCATGAGGAGAAGCTCAGTTTTATATAAATCTGTGAATGCAACCAAAAAAGTAAAAATGCCAAAAGTCTCACATTTTGTCTGGTTACCTATGGTTAAGGATAGAGATGGGTAGGGGTTAAGGGTGTCATGTTGCGGTTAGAGGTCTCCCCATAGAAATGAAAGAAGAGTTCCCACAAAGTTATAATTCCAAATCTGTGTGTGTGTGTGTGAACATCACAGCATCATAAGAATAGGAGCGTCCCACACTCCACCTCTTCATCTCTGGGCAAGAATATCTAATTCCCCAGAGTACTTAGGACATGACAATTTACATGACTGAAAATACTCTGGATATGACTGAAACTACTTTTGGGCATGATTTTTGCAAAAATATAATTTATAAAAGAATAGGGTTTGTCATAGGTTGGTACTGTTGCCCCAAGTTGTGGTGACACAAAGCAATCGGACACGACTTGCTTTTGCTCAATATTGTCTCTATGGAATCCAAAATATTTCCATACAGTGGAAGACAAATGGCTACAGGTGACACGCTGTTATTTGCTTTCCTGCTTCTCAGTCATTTTTGAAAATGTCTCACAGGTGTCGCACACTGTCTGTGAGTGAATCTGACAGCCAGCGCAAAAGGTCTTATGCTGGTTTGGGGAACGCCTGCAGAGTGCAGAGTCATACTTTATTGATCCCCATGAGGAAATTCTCTTTACCCAGCTTGCTCAGAGGACACAGAGGAAACTCACCCAATGTGGAGTGAAAGGACACACTCGGAGGGATTTGAACCCACAACCCTGCGGTGTAAGGCAAGGGTACTACCCACGGACCAACTCTCAAATGTGTACAGTAAAGGGTATATATCTCACTTTGGAAATCTAAAATGACCGTTAAATTGATTTATAGAAACGGCTAAAAAATATTAATGCAGAAATATTAAGTACGCACTGGTGAAAGAAAAACTGTGAGATTTCATGGAAATTTATTAAAATGAGCCTGAGTTTGCTGAAATTTAAATAAAAGCAAAAGAAGGATGATGCTCACTCTGAAATAGGTGTTTAATATTGAATTTTAGTCTGCTATGACTTTGCTTGATACTTTAATTTAGCTGGTAGAAAGGCATAAAAAGTTACTATGAATATATCTTAAAAGAAAGCTAAGTTTCTTGTCAGTATGTCTTTTTTGTGGAAAGGAACTGATGGTGACATATTGAAAACAATAGCAAGGAATGGTAAAAAATAATAAAATACAGTGTCGGATCTTCACTGATCAGTGTTCGAGTCGCATTTGTATATTTTTAAGCCACAGTAAACAGTGAGGATGATTCCAGCTGTGCTTTTCCACTGCAAACCACTTCTACTGCATGCAACTCCTATCTGTCTCACTGCATTTTATTCACGATCAGCTGTCTAAGGACTTGTCAAAACCAGCGACTGATATGAAAAAGACAATGTAACACAATTCTCAGGAATGCCACCAAGTAACAAAGTGACTATTGAGTATTGTATCCTACAGTATGTCTGTGGGCAGCATGAGCCTTAATGACTTTCACTGATCAAATCGGGGCCCCGGCCTTGAACTTTAATCAGCATAATGTTTGGTACATCCTACTTCATTTAAAATTTAAAAGATCATGCATTTTAAAATAAGCTGACCTCTACAGGCATTCATATAGAATGATTTTTGCCTTGGCAAACAGTACGGCATTTAAGTTAATGAAACAATGTGGCAGTAAGTGTGACCACTGTGAATTTTTGTAGGAACTGAGGGGGTTGCTCGGTTGGCAAAGTTCTGAATCCCAACCAGAGTATACCCAGGCAGTCCTCCGTGACCCTGCATGGGATAAACTCTCATATCCTGGGGGGTGACCGTACCGGCCCTAGCTAGCTTGTTCTAACACCCTAGGCGGGCATCACTGCCAGCTGGCACCCCTCAGAGTATGACGCAATAGACAGATGGATGCATGGATGGATGGATGGATGGATGGAAGAAATGAGCAACTTAACTGTGGAAATGCAATACATAAGTAGATCAAATGACATTTTGAGGTGGTTTTATGACTGAAACCATAACAATTGGCTAAGACTTGTTAAGACTTAACAATTAAGCCATTTTTTTTCTAGGAAATGTTTAATGGTCCAATAACAGAGAATACATTATAAACTCATTAGTCTATCTGTTGATTGCATGATCACATATTTAAAAGGAAAAAAATAATTGTCTACTGTGCATCGTAGCTGAAGGAAAAAACTATTTAAGTCTATGATGATTTTTCATGGTCTATGTTTATATCCACTAAGCCATGTTGGACTCCAGCTGCCGTCTCCTTCAGCCGGCCTCTGTGTTTCATTGGTAGGTAAAACCTGGGTCATAATCTATATCGAACAACTTCAAAGTAACAGCGGCGACAGCTCCGCAAGGTTGGCTCGAAGGCATCTCCTCTCATACTGTCCATTAAATGATAATTGTGTTTTAGCGGCATGTCTGAATGACCTCCTCTTTCATTTACGCCACCCCTCCAAAAAAATACCTCGTAGATAAGCGTGACAGGTCAACGCTAAGGCCTGAGAGAGCGTGAATTTAATACTGATACGTTTTTTTCGAGTACACTCCGTGGAGCATAAGAGCTCTAAGCACATATTAAAATGGAAGATAACGCTGAGCTATATGAAGAGCATGTCTGTTGCTGCAGTAGGCAGCATTTACTTAAAGGTCCTCGGAGCGGTGAAGCGGCTCTTGAAATGACCTGGAACCCTTTTTCACCGGCTAGCACTCATCCCTGGCGCTCAGTCAGCAGATAAAGAAGGACATATACACTCATAATTATTTCCTGGACGTGCTGGTAAGTGGGAAACACGCTGGGCCATTAATAACGGTTACCTTCTCCACCTCTTGCTACTTTGGCCAAGCTGCTCTGGCCAAGTGCGGTGATTAAACACCAGACCTCTCATTGTCTCCTGATTGGTTACCTCTGCAGTGCGGTAAGGTCACAGTCCAATCAGGACAGTCCTTGCCAAAATGTCCATTAAGGACGACATCTCCGGCCCGCTGGTCTTTCCAGGCTCGGCGCCCCCTGGAGCCTGATGGACCTTTCATAGGTGAGAACCAGGTCCCGGGAGACGGGGTGCAGGATTGGAGCGGGGGAAGAGTAGAAAGGGTCTCAAGCAGATTCATGGCACAGATCTTAGCCGTAAAGGACGTAAAGTTTCCATGGAGCCGTTTCTCTTCAGCTTTGTTAATTAAGGGCTTAAGATGCGTCGCTTTGACGTGTTTGAGGCTGCACCGTCTGTCACATTTTAGCGCCACGTTGGTGAAAGTTGTTCTTGGGTGCTACTCTTATTGGTAATGAGAGTTAGGACGAAGGTCAGATTAGCAATGAGGAAGACAGAGACTCCCACCGTTCCCCAGAGGGCCAGTTGCTGTGCGTACCTCTTCAGGTAAGATGGCAAGGTCTTTCCATCCGTGTTTTTGTTGTTTCAAATACTGCCCAGGAATCGGAAGTTTTCCTCTCCACTCAGTGGGTATATTATGGTGTTGATTTTGCTTTTATCTAATACAGTGCGATTTTCCTCATTTGGGTTAATATCTATTAAATGTACTGCATTGACGACTGGGCTTGCGGTCATAATGCTTGGTAGACTGTGGATATGAGATACGTGAGGTTTGTATTTTTGTTTCTTTTTTTTTTCTTTTAAAAATGCAAGCTTCTGTTTTGCTTTGTTTGCTCTGAATCACCCTCAGAGTCAGACAGTGGTGTGTGTGTGTGTGTGTGTGTGTGAGAGAGAGAGAGAGAGAGAGAGAGAGAGAAACTGACGGCCCAGGGTAGGGCAAAGATCCTGTCTGGGATCTGCTTCTCTTGACATTCTTTTTACCCTGGACTGACTCCGGATCACCACAGACTTGAATGGACCGGCAATTAATGAAAGAATATGGGACGGCGGAGCTTAAGTGGAAGCGAAGATTAGATGCGGACCGCTTGTGTGAATGCAGGCTAACAGCTGGGAATTTCCGACTTGCCAAACGAGGTTTCTAACTCGGGAAGTTTTCTTGATTATTTTTTCACGTTTGTCGTCACTAGGGGGGTCGCGATGCTGCTCTCTGCCCACGGAGTGCGACTGGCTGAATGTGTACGCGGCTCTCGGCAAAAATAAAAGGGGGGGGGGGGGATATGCATCTATCTGCCCTTGGCTTTCCTGTTACATAATCAACAGGCATCCACCATTTAGGAAACAGACCCCAGACTTACGGGGCGGCCGCTGACGGCAGGGTGGTAATTAGCATTCCAACAAGTAGGTGGCGCCATTTACTTCAATCGAGTATGAACTAGGCGGCATTCAACATTCATTCTCAGGTCGGGGGATGCCAGGATTCACCTTTGCTTCAAGTTAGGAACTGGAGCAGACTGTGGGTAAATCCTCTGTCACATCTTCACTAACACCTCGGTCGAGTTAAAGACGCTGCCGGTACGTAATAAAGCTAGCTATTTTGGATTAATGTGCTTTAGATAAAAGAACTGAATGTGCAAGAACCTCTTCCTTTAAATGAAGGAACCTATTGTTTCCATGCTGTTAAGATAAGATGAAAGTGTGACAGTGCAACTTATTTTGTCATTAATATTGCAGAACAAGGTTTGCAGAATATGCGGTTTTGCTTTCTAGATTTCCTCTCTTTCCATACTTAAGTGCCAATTAAACTGCACTGGGTCGTTCTGCATATTTTCTGAATGTCTGTCACAAAGGGCATCATTCTCATATCAGCAATTCCAGCATTTTAATTTTATCTTTCTTTGTTGCATGAGAGTAAATGTGTCAATGTGTGTGATGTAGGTATAACATCATATGGCTCTTTTAGAACTTAAATCATACTGAGCAAACAGCCTGAATGGGAAGAGTCATGATACTCAAGTCATATGTTTGTTACATTAATATGATCTATGATTGGTAGTAGAATTTCAATAACGGCGATAACAATGATAACTATACTTCGCGATTTGTACAAGTACGGGAACAAGGATGTTTTTGGCTTTCACATATCCCAGCTAGCTCATCTCTGTGAATGACTATTTCAGTCGGAGTATCTTACACTCGACTAACTACTCAATATGGGAGGTAGATTAAACAGTATGTAGACAAAGCTTACTGATTTATTACCATAATTAATGACACATTTTTGTAGGTGAACCAAAACCCTTGTATGATCGAATGATGACAGTAAGTTTCCTAATAAGTAAAAGCTTTGCACAGCTTTAACCTGGAGACGACCTGATGCAGTAATCACAAGATTACCTTCTTCTGTAGTTTAGATATTTCCGATTTTTGTTTGACTGTATGGTAAAATTGGCTGGTGGCTTTAATTATGAAGTAGAGACCATCTCGAGCGGATTGGAGTAAAATTAGTTTTCTGCCACTGGAAGAATAACAGTTAAAATGATGAAAGGAGACTTTGCAAGGGCCACAAATTAATACTGGGTGAAAAGCACATGCAGAGACACTAGCAGCCACTCGGCACACTAATGAAATTTCTTTCAGTAGAACCTGTGCTGTGCAGACCATTTTATTTCACGTCAGGAGCTGTGGACCCACACCCCTGCATCTGGGCTCTCTGGCGTGTCTCTCTCACTCATGGGAGTTTTACTTACGCAAAAATATTCCGGCAGAAGAGAAGATGATTGGTTCAGAGAGATAACCAATCAGATTGTTCTGGAGGTGTGTCCAAGCAACAAGAGGAGGCGGAACCAACCGATCACAACCCACCTCCTCTACTATCTGATTGGTTATCTCTCTGAAACTTCATTTTTCGTTCTGCCCTCAGAACATTTTTGTGTAAGTAAAGCTCTGTCCCTCTCAGGAGGGTGTGGAAATAGCAGTTGACTTTTCCTAAACTGTCATCCTCCTACCTGTCATAAAGGAAATACACAGACAACTATACCTATATACACACACTGTTACAGCCTTTTACTGTATACAGTCTATAACTACAGAAAGCTGTTTATATAAAGCCAGTGGTCGTAGCTTAGCCATTTCAAAAACTCTCCTAAACTTGGTTTTTGTTTATGCTTTGAAAAGCTTTGACACACTTCAGAAATTAGTAAAATCTACCCTAAATTTTTAAAGGGCCGGTTTTACCAAACAGGGTGAATTAGCGTGGGAGTGCAATAAAAAAAATGAAAACCCCAATGGGAGTAGCCACTTCTGTGGGTGATCTACTAAGAATGTGCAGATTCATGAACAGGGAGACAATTGGTTCATTTTAAAGCATGACCTTACCTAATCTACCAAGGATAGAGCAAAATAAGACATGCATTTTTTTAGCGTTAAATAAACGACTGGCTGAATGTAAATAAACTTATAGTAAATTGCCTATCGCAAACCTTAGAAAGGCACATTTGTGATTAATTTAAATACTCTCTTCCCCCAAATTTGGCATTTTGAAAGGGAACTCCGATGAATCCATATGCAATATGGCCAGTCATGAAATTAACTGTCAACCCCTGTCCACCGTTAACTTTTCACTGCACGTCTTTAAATTCCAGTGGTGCTATTTTAACAATTTCATTTTTCTAGCGGCCAAAATGAAGCCTGGAGGAGACGGGTAGTTTCAAATAAAAACCTTTAACACAAAGAAGATTGAATGCCGATGCTTTTCTTAAGTCCACATGCCTTCAATAAATAAAAAATTTTATATTAGTATTTTAAATTTAATATTTAATAATGCATGAAAATAACAAACTTGATAACATTTGAGGGTATTTTCATTCTCATTTTAAAGCCGACTTCCAAACTTTGATGCATTGTAGAGTCATTTTCCATAAGATCTCTTGAAAATCCTTGAAAATTCTTCCCCTCAGAAGTGCTTCACTCACCCAGGAGATCGGCCATTTTCCGTGTCGCCCATTTGCCCACTCAGGACTACTTCTGCCGTAACTTGTTTGTTTCAATTTAACGACGATGGGGACCATTGGAAGCTCATTAGAGCCTAAATTAATTTCATGCTTTGCAAAGAACATGGCAATAATGGAAAACATACTGAAACTGGGAAGGAAATCAAAATTGCAAAATGGCTGCAACAGTATAAAAAAATATATGAAAATATATATTATTTGCGTGCATGAATCAGGAGAACCCAAAGCCAGACGAAAGGCTTATCTTCTAGTGTATTACATGTATCAACACAGGGCCCATCTAATATGCTGCCTGAAAAAGAAAACACTCGCAATGATTTGACAGAATTAACCTGATATCTGTGACCCGAAGTGTATGTGTGTGTGTGTGTGGGGGGTGTGACCCGCCTGGTGACCACAGCTTGTAACACGGGCATTCGCTGAATTTCAGCTGACAGCCAAATCATTAGGAGCTCTGGGCATGTTTACTAAACCTTCACTGTACTGAGCACCCTTTGTTCTCATTTCTGATTCCCCCCCCCCTTACTTAATTAAATTTTCCACTTAATGGGAGTTTTGTATGTAGTTGCTGCACTGATGCTGGGGGGGGGAGGCGGATGGGGGGGTGAGGCAGAGGCTCTGATTAGGAGGTAATTAGCGGGCCGATGAAGGCTTGTCTTCAGCTAAGAGGCCCCACGATGACCCACCTTTTCAGCTCATTCATTAAATCACACAAATGGCTTCTCGTTCACCTGAGTGTGTCCCCCCCCCATACCCGTTTCCCATGTTATTTTTCCCTCACAGGGTCATTTGCGCTCAGTAAATTATTTATGGGCTACAGGACGGCTTCTTCAGAGCTGCCCCGACTGCCTACCAGGAGATGTGTGACGGTCGGCAAAGCACTGCTCACAAGGGCGCCCCCCAATGGTGGCTTTTGTCATGGAATTATAAACCCCCCCACAAACCTTGTGAAAAGCACAAACGGTCTGCTTTTCAAATATATATGTATGTGTGTGTGTGTGTATGTGTG
>JAODUD010000043.1:10127410-10159354 GCA_026784285.1 Stomatorhinus walkeri | reverse complement strand
CCCCGGTCCCCCCCCCCCCCCCCGGTTCTGCATGGTTAAGCGAACTGCTGTCTCTATAAACTGCCCTTTGGGTTAAAACTTTCCCCTTCCCGGCTCTGTGTGTGTAGAGCTGGCTTGTTCTTCCGGTCGTGTCCGGGTGCGTAAGCACCTAAAATCAGCGTGCAGGCTTCTGCAGATCCCTGTCGGCCATGCTTGCCAGACAGACCATCTCATTACCACTCGTATAAAACAAAAATGTCTATTTTTAGAAAATGTAAATTGTATTTGGAAATAATATTCCATAAGTGATCACACACCAAGGCATTATGTAGAGCAAGAAGGGCTTGGAATGCTGAGAGGGGAACTTACATTGTGACCAGCGGCTCAGACGTACAAGATTTTTCATTGAATTTCCTGGCTGTTCTGTTATTGTTTCATTTTTATCAGTATGCCGTCGCCAGTGTAATTGGCATCACCATTTCATGCAAGATTAGGCATGTAATCAGGTGTTAAATAACAGGGTGAGCCAGGCCGCTAACAGAAGCGGGGCTGTGAACGACACCACGAGCGACACCGTGTGCTGAGTGATGCCGTGTGCTGTGTGACTCTGTGAATCAGCGCCCTGTGATCCCCCCTGCATCCTGCAGAGGGCACCTCTGGTGACTAGCGTGCAGCTGGGCAGGTTAGGCCTCTCTGTCTGTCATTGGGAGGTCGCTGGTTTGAACCCACGGCAAAATAATTTTGGCTCTGTTGGGCCGTAAAGTAAGAGGCTCTGAACCTCAGATTAAAGGCTTGACCTTGCATTCAGACTGCAAGTGTTGCTCTGGACTGTGTGTCTCAACAAAGAAAAAGAGGTATTTCAATGTACTTCTGCAAATAATCATTTCTTTATTTTTACCAAACAATGATCATTTATGGTCATATAAAATGTTCCTTGTACAACATTACATATGCATGACATAGTAAAGCCCTGGGACATTTAAATAGCTGCCAAAAACACCTGTCCGCTTTAAACTAATAATAAGGTCATAATAATAATGGGACTTGGAAAATGAAAGAGAAGCAGCAGTGAACGTACGGCGGGGAGTGATCCGTGCTCTCACTGGGAGTGCGGACGACATTAGCTGGGACGATGGATTTAAAGCAGGCCAAGTCAGACCCCTAGGACTGAATTCAGTATAGCAAATTTAGGGTGAATGGCCTGGAAAAAAAAGAATCACAAACAACACTGGGTTCGTAGCCTTTGCCTTTATTTACTTATCATGGTTTTGCAGCTTATCACACATTTGCAGAAATGTAATATGTGAAATCCAGTTACAAGTGGCAGAAGGAAACTTGAATATCCTCCTGCAGACCTGGATGCTCTATGCCACTGATTTTCTTTTCGTTTTGATCAGTAAAGAGCCATTTCCTGCGAGCGTCTGCGTGCGGTCCTGTGTCCTGATGATAGGTTTATAATTAGCTACTCGGAACAGAGCAGACTCATCGCACTGATGATAGATGCCACAACCGGTCTAATGGTCCAGATGTTGGCAGTCGCCCGCAGGTGTTACGGTGGGGTGACGGCGGGATTTCGCGGCAGGGAGGTGGCGTGGCCGCTTGTTCTACGGGGCGATTAGACCAGAGGCTTTCCGTCACCAGTAACCCAAAGACTTGGCCGGTCTCCGCGTTCGCATTCGCACTTGAGGCGCTGACGCCGCTCTGCATCGATGACAGCCGGTCATTAAGCATCTCCTGACGTATGCTAACCAAGATCCGGTCAACGTCAGGCAGCTGAAGCGGCTTCAGAGACATCTAGGCGTGAAGGCAAGGAAGTCCGAGTATCTGAGGAGCGACCCAGACAGGGGTCCAGCTATCTGACAGGTGGGGCATCTTCTCCATCCTACTGTCATTTCCTGTAGGGATCTTTTTTTTTTAATCATGTGTGCCATTCCAAGAGGACACCAGTTGCAAAACACAGATTACTCATCCGCGCCGACCACCGCCAAACGCTGCAGGGATAAATATGTTCCCGAAGCAGCTCATCCATTGGGAGATCATTTCTGGGATCCTTTTTAACAAGCTGGAGTAGAAGATTTCTTCTGTGGCGGCTGTGATGCAGTGGAACAGAGAAGCACAGAACGTTTACCGGGGTTTGATTCCGGAGCTGGATTCTGTGGCGTCCAATCATGGCTGGGGAGGGCGCCACGTGTTGAAATCGAAACAGGTGCCCGGGTGCAGAAGCTAATCTGCTCTGTTTAGGCATAGCTGGCCTCAGAGGCTCTCCGAAAAACACCTGTGCACGGCCGTTACCATGAGGCTCTCCGGCGAGGCCAATTATCTGGGGGAACCAGGGAAGCGATTAAACTCGTCTGCTCGCAAAAGCCCTTCGTCCTTCGGGGAGGATCAATGCTTTTTCTTAGCCTGCCTAATTATCTGCGGCTTTTCCCGATGAGTGGTTAGTTGGAAATGAAGAGGGAGGGGAGGGCTTCGCCAGCAGACGGGCAGGTACGAGACAGGAAAGAGGTTTTCATCGCGAAGAGGTGCCGTTCCTTGTCTGCAGACGCGGCCGCCGGTGCTCGCCCCGCGACTTTCCCCGCTCTTCTGCACTGAAGCGACAAGGGGGAGTGTTTACTCCCCTCCTCGGAAGCCCCGAGGCGCACGCTCCGTCTCCGAGGAAACACTGCAGGCCGCCCACTCGGTCACTGTCACCGGTCTACCTTCTCCTCCCTGCGCGACATGGTTCCTGGCCCGTTCCAGGGCTGGGTCACGGGGCGAGGGGGGTAACATGGCTGTCAGAGCAAGAGGAGAGGAGGAGGTTGCTTAACCGACATCTCCTCTGGCAGGTCGGTCCAGACCACTGTGAAGAGACCGCCTGACGGGGCAGACGGAGACATGTTCCTGTTGACCGGGAGCAAGGGGCCCCAAAGCAACGGTAGAAGGTAGGGCAGTCGGCCGCCAGTGCGAACGCAAAGCCAGACTGGTGCTGTACCACAGACCTGCACCCTGTACCATTCAGAGTCGATTAACAGCATGTTAACAGCATGTTCTCATTGTCTTGTATTTGAGCCATATACACATTTGACCCTTTTTGCTTTTATGTCTGTGTGAGTGATACCTTCTCATTGAGACAGTTAGATAGCGTTGCTACGATGAATGAAACTCAGAAACAAAATGCAACGAGCAAATAAACACTTACAATCATTTGTTGTGTAACAGAAAAGATTTGTTTTTTTTGTTTTTCTTTTTCCTCACAGTTACCTTTTGCAAGTGAAAACGCTAGTTGAAAAATAACTCACTATGTGTTTTGTATGCAGTTTACAAAAAAACTTTTATACACTTCTGAATGCAGCCTAACAGTTACATTTTGTTTAGATTCAGAATAAAACAAACACATAAACTTCACTCACCTTTTTTTTTTTAACATAAAGGGAAATAATCGCCGAGAATTATTTTCATTCAGTTATTTTAATCTAGTTAATTAGTGTGAATTTATGAGTGTTGATTGCCTACATGTTGGCCAGATTTTTCCTAATTTGCTAACAACTGTTCTGGAACGGAATATCACAGTGATGGACCAGTATCCCAGCCATGAGGTTCTTCTGCTCCTTGTGCTTCTCAGGATTTTTTGAAAAGGATCGAGGCTACAGCAGTTACGGAAAACGGAGGACGGCTGGGGAATAGATTTAGTTAGGAAACTGCATTGTGTAGTTGTAGTGATAAACAGATTGACCGACTGAAGGGCATTACTTTGGGTAGAACGTTAGTCCCCGTCGCCCCATAATTTACACCCGTAGATTGACTTCAGAAATGAGAAACCAGAGTTTTAGGTTAAAAAGCAATATATACAGACAATATAGCAGATGTTTCTGACCATAAAATCTAAGGTAATGAGTCAATGACATTTACAAAATCCATTACTACAGAACCAAGCCCAGCAAAAGAATCCCTACATCAGCATTTTATAGAATTTATACAGACTAAGTGGGAGACAAATGTGAAATTTCTTAATGTGTCATTCAAGAGTTATACTGAAAGATTAATATATTTTTGTAAATTTCGCATGAAATCTTTGCAGCAAATGGGGGTTTAAAAGTAGTTTTATGCATTGTAAAAGGTTCACATGCTGCAGTAGGAGAAGGCGACAGTTATTTTTGAAAATGGACTTCACCGGTTTTTGTATGACCTTTCAGTTAGCAGAAACGCCAGATGTGTAGATAGATGGATGCCTCGTTAATCCCAAAAGTGCCAGAAGTTCAGGAAGGACGGGGCTGAGGTGATGGTGTAGCGGGAGGCGGCCGGACAAAAGCCAGATTCCTCTGTGACGCTTCCGGAAGTTCTGGAGTCAAACGATTCACGGTCATGGCTAATCCAATAATGGGCTCTTTAATCAAATTTCGTGCATGTATGTTCATTTCGTGCACCAGGAAAATCTACCAGAAAATCCATCAGTATGAGCTGAAGGACAAGAGGAAGGCGGTGAGGGCATATAAGGCTGGAGAAGACCGGGCCATTCTGCTGGGCCTCACTATGGTCGTCTGTGCCGCTATGATGTACTTTATCCTCGGGGTCACAGTGGTGCGTCCGTACTTAGACAGGTACCACTTGAACGCTCCTGCCTGACCTCTGACAAGCTTCATCACATGCAGAATGCATGCACCCTCAATTAGATCAGACCTCACTGCCGTTGATTTTGTCCCTGGGTTTTAAACATGCAATAGTGATTCAATCATACATAAAATGCTTTTTTAATAAAAACTCATCTCTAACAATTAGACTGGTAATTATCACTTACACGTTACTTCCATTATAAATAAAATCTGCATTGATTGTGATATATTGATACATATAATATATGAAAAATGCAACATTCGCGGATAACTTACTCTATAAAGAGCAAGTTGAGGGAGGCGTAAAGATAATTTCCCTATGTGGATTGAAAGTATAAATTATTATTATTATTATTGTTATTATTACGAAACATTTGAAAATCCAAGGACAAAATCTAATCCCATATGGATCTCAGGATCTTCTGTTATTGTAAACTTGCATGAAAAAGCTACATAATAATGTAGTGTGGCACAATATTTCCAGAAGGAGTGACTCCCTCCTTTAAAGTGATTACTACCCTGCAGGCTGGAAACTGCTAATCTCTCCTAACTACTGCATAAATGTGTTTGCCTACAGTTTTGTTTCATAAATAAAGAATTAATAACAGAATTCATCCCGTTCGATAATTTCATCCATTCAAATAAGAATAGAATTGCGTACAGTAACATAACACTTACCACACACATGATCTAATCTCCCAAAATTAAGCCAAGTGTTAATCCTTGTCTAGACTTGTCATCATTTCACATGTCGTGAGAGAAGAGGTCAGTTTGTGCGTGTCAGGATATCATTTCGGTGCTGCCTGCTAAACCTCTGTCTCTTTCCACAAACTGCAAATCTTCCCTAAATATGAAATATGAAACTGAGGACATATCTATTTTATTTTAAAGTGTATTATTAAAATCACAGAGTGCAATGTTAAAGTCAGTTCCTCAAGCAAGTCATTTTGGATATCGCTCACTGCACAGTTAATTTGTTTGTTCCTTAATTTTCCCAGTTTACTTCTGATAACATGTAAGTTTTATATTTCTCACTACAAACTAAGCCATGTTTCATAAAGTTTGGTCTCATCGAATCTGCAGAATGAACGATGAGATTCAGCCGTTGGTCTCCTCAGCAATAAATGAACAGAAATTAGCTACATATGTCACATGACGTCACCCTGCCTCATATTCCACCCACATTATAACTGTAAGATACATCCAGACTTTACTGAAAGACGAAACAAATAAAATACTCAAAGTGGCTGAGACTTGAGTGGACTGAGAGGGGTACCTCCTGTGGGCTGTGGACATCATTGACCAGACAAAGTGATCCCACCCACCATTGAACACTCATGTCTACACCACTGCTATATGGGTTGACCTCATATTCTTTTTCTGGATGGACCCAATTTTGTCCAAGAAAAACACTACTATTCGAGACCGGCTCCATGCGCTGTATGTTCTGCCCCTTTGTTGACATCCAAGTCAGCTGATCCAACCTTCCAATGTTTCCTCCCTCTCACCTCCTCCCCCCCTTCCCTCCAATCAAGCGTGTGGACGGAGGAGTCCATTTGCACCGTTCTCAACTCCACAGTGATAGCGGAGATGAACTGCAGCTACAGCTGTGGCGTTGACTGCCGGGGGGTGGCCAGGTACCCCTGCCTGCAGGTGTTCGTCAGGATCAACGCCTCGGGGAGGATCGCCCGGCTGTCCCAGAATGAGAATTCACAAGAGCTGAGCTCACAGGTCAACAGAAATCCTCACCTAGCATACAGAATGCCATGCTTACGTTTAGCTTACCGGCTCTATAACAGCAACTCAGTTTCCTGCAGAGATATATTTACCCGCAGCTTTGCTTTTTAAGAAACATCTTATAATGACAAAATCTCCTTCAAATCAGTCCTTTGCAAAAATACACAATCAATATGCACAGCAGGTATCACGGCGTGATTACATTAAGAGAACATGAATCTTAATTATTTCAATTATAAGTATGAATTATAAGTCAGTTGTGACAGAAAAACATTGAATATTATTACTAAGAATTATATGTTTGGAGTTATTATCAGTCGACAACAATAGTTTAATCATCTTGAATAATTACAGAATTAATTATGGTAATGATACAACGAAGAGGCACATTCAACATCCTTAAACGATGATGAATATGAACTGCTCTGTTTCCTAATTTGTCACCCCCCCCCATCAGTGTTTCTACATGCCAAAGTGCAACAGGGACCAGACAATGGCAAGGTTGGTGATCAGGAATATCACAGAGCACCTAAGGGTCCTTCAGCGGCTGCCCTGCTTTTACGACCCCAGCGAGCAACAGGAGAACGTCCTGCTTACGCGGCAACACGGAGACGCCAGCGCGCTGCAGTCACTCCTCTGGCCCTCCTGCGTGCTGACCATAGGACTGATCATCGTACTCATGGTCAAGCTCACGCAGTACCTGTCTACGCTCTGCGACAATATCAGCAGGGACAAGAGGTGAGAGCGCCCTCTAGTGGCAGGGAGGATCATCAGCATCGTCACTTCAAAGCTTTTAAAGGAATCTCCGTGTGCTGCTTTAATCTATTACCTTCTCTTCCTGTGAATGAGCAATCATCTGCATGGATGACACGGGGTCTCACTAAGTGTCCAGTAGGGGGCATCGAATCACTATATCTTCACACATGACAAGCACAAGTCCTGTTTGGAAGCTAAACAGCAATATGTGGGATATAATGAGTAGACTATAGCCTACAGAACTTGTTGGTCAGTCACGCAAATCTATCACAGTTGGGTCAAGAGGGTAAATCGCTTTACCCGAAGATCTAAGCGTCTGTTCGGCAGTTTCTAACACAATGTCTGTCTGGAGTAAGGATCAGCTCTCACTGTATGGCTTGGTAGCGTAATCTGAGTTCCGGGAGAAGAGCGTTTCACGCTGTGCTGTCGAACACTTCAAAAAGAGCACAGAGCTTCATTAAGTGTTTAGGATGCTGATGTGTGGTGGTGTCGAACGAAGACACTGACTGGGGAGACATAAGATTGGGAACAGATGGGTGACATTTGATGACCACTCGCAGATTAATAATCATCGGAAAATGTGGCTTTTCTGGGCGCCGTGGGGAAGCTGGAACGGAGCTGATGTTGTCTGCGATGTTCTTCAGACGCCGGGGCGTTGGAACATGGATGGAAGGGAAATTCTACGAGAACAGAACAATCTTTCATAGCAGGAGGACCAGAAGCACAAGCACGGCTTGTGATGATGAAGAGTATTACGGTTTACTGTCCGATGAAAAACACGTATCTCCAAGAATCTAATATTTCAGGAGCGTGAACAAAGGCATTTTCTCAGAAAGTGCTTCACAAAATCAACCTAGAAATATTAGACCTAGAAATAGAGTAATAAGACACTTTGAAACTAATTTTTACACAGCCATCGGTGAATGGTCTAATGTTTTAAAAGTATTACATGGATTACTGTCAGTATGGCTAATATGTCTGTGTCATCAAGATGGAAACTACTGTTGCTTCATATTCATAATTGACGATACAATGACGTTAGTTAGCTAGCTATCTAGCTGTCAGTGTTAAGTTATTAAAATCAGTGATATAAAGTAATCCATACAAATCCTCTTGGGTACGAGGAGGCAGCACGCGGGTCAGCAGGCTAAGCCTGCGATCGGAGGGTCGCCGGTTCGAGTGCATTTTCGGCAAATCGTCACGTCTGTGGGTCCTTGATCAGGGCCCTTAACCCCCAGCTCCATGGGCGCCTCTATAGGTGGCTGCCCTTCACTGTCAGGGTTACTGTCACCTACACATGTGTCTGTGTCACAGAGAGCGAGGTGGGGCCGGTGAAAAGAGGATTTCCACACAAGGGATCAATGAGGTCCTATTAATATATAACAAATGTTAACTAGTACAAACATAACATACTAGTTAAATAGGTGACTTCATACATCATCATCATACTTTGTACACACAAAACATCTATTTGTTGGTCAATCTCTATGTTAAATGCTCAAATCAGAGGAGAATCAGCATATTCCAGTTATAAAAAATGTGTCAAAAAGTGGACATACGTGGTTTTCATCAGATAGCAACATAGTGTCAAAATATAAAGAACAGGACAGTTTGTTAGTTACTTCACATATATTGATGACATGATTTACTTGTCCCTGAGGGACATTTTCTGCAGCAGTCTGGGCACAAATACCAAAAGCCAATCAGTCCTCTAATTAGTAATCTAATTAGGAAGCTGCAGTGAAACCCGCACACACACCAGCCCTTTGCGGATAAGATTGGCCACCCCTGGTCTAATGTATTAGGATGCTGGAGGAGAAAATTTAAACAATGGGTGTGTCAGGTGTCAACTACATTACTAAAATTCCATTGTATCATTTTATCAAATTATTACTTTTTTTGTTACTTCAGCTGCTAAGTACAGTCGGTAGAAAATAAAACCAGTGTGGGGCGTTTGCATAGCGTGGCGTGGTTGTGCTCTCTCTCTCGAAGCGGTCAGCTATTTTGTTACTGAAACAAACATAGGGGCTTATAAATCAAATGTGTGCACATTTAAACAGCACATTTTTATTTTATACCAGAGAAATTTTATACAGGAGATATTTGGAATCATATGCTCACGCTCTGCACATTAATTTGTTAGTCTGCCCCCAAAAGTAATTACTTTGGCTGGGAATCTAAACCAGGTAGCAGGCAAGAACTAAAGCGCTGAACTACGTAGGGCAACACGAAACTTGATCTTCTTGAGAGTCCCTCAGTCATATTGTGCCGTACACTTGAGCAGCTGTGAGCATTAGAACTTGCAGAAAACAGATGTTTCCCGGCTGCCCTGTGCATTAACCTACAGCCTCGCCACAGGACATCAGCGATAATAAGACTCCATAAGCTGTGTAAAAACCCACCCACCGCCTGCCCTCCCTGGTATGTTGACCAGCTACAGGTTTACTGGAGGTGCATTACCTTTCTACTGAAGTGGTGAAGATTATTTAGCAGGATGCTAATCCTTCATTAACACGTAAGGAGGTTGTATGTTAGCAAGGACTAAACCATGCGTTAATACTGGACAATAATTCTTAAAGGAGACATTTATGTTCTCAGCTGTACCATGAAGCCTGACTTAGAACAGTGGTACATCAGGGGAGACGGTCAGGGGAGATGGTCAGGGAGAGTTGGTCATCAACATAGTAGGTCAGGGGAGATGGTCATCAACATAATAGTGGCTATGTGACTTGATGATTGGAATTACAGAGAAGAGGAGGTGACCTATGACTGAACCATGAGGCATACCATTTCTTACCTGATGTTACTTGGATGCCTCTGCATTCTGAAACAAAGGATAACTTACGTAACATGTAAGAGCCACATTTTCTCAGAGCACACGGGTGATGTTACCGAGGGCGCAATTGTACCCCCTACTGGTCAGATGAAAATGCTATTTGAACATATTATGTAAAATAAAATTTAAATATATTGCAAAGTTATATTTCAAAATGTTGTTTGCCTTAGTCATATCAATGTGTGATAATAATGTATTTATCTGCATAAAGCATTGGTTCGACTCTACCATGTGGCATTCCCGGGGAGAAAACCCTAGAGCCCGCAATCACAGAGCAGTCCCTGAGTTGCCAAGTTGAGATAACATGAACAGGTGAATCTGGCAATAAGTCCATCAACAAAATGTTACATCCCAACTTCATCATTGAGATGTTCGGCAAGCTCTAAATCATTGGAGTCTCTGTTTCGCAGCTTAGATTCATATATATTTTGTTTAGATGTGGCTCCTTGGGAATCAAAAAAACACAAGCCAACTGATCTTTACGAAATGTGTTGAAAATGTATCAGACAAATATTCATTGCCATCTAAATTCGGTCCGTGTGGTTTCAACATGTACAGGAATACAGAACTGAATATTCATTTTTGCTAATGCGTCTGGCTGAACGTCAACGGAAGACTATGAATGTAACGCAGAACTCCAAGTATTGAAATCCAGAGGGCTTTTAAGCACCAGGTCATCTATAATGTCTGAACCCCCACGATACTTTATGAAGGTAGTGGCATGAATGCAACTGAGTTAGGGGTGAGTGCTAATCAACGGGGAGGGTGGGAAACACCGACCCGCGGGCCCCGGCTGAACAGGACTGTTGATAAATGAACACTTCCCCTCTTTCTCAAGCAGGAAAGAGATGAAGTCCTGGCCAGAGGCCACCAGCAGCCCAACACTTCCTCTTAATTCAAATTACAAAGACGTGCTTATCTTCCACATAGCAGCAGGTCCAAATGCTCTGTTATCAGGCTCTGAAGTGTTTTTCTTTAAGAAAACAGTGCAGCCTCAAGAGAGCTTCACTCAAAACCGAGCATTTCTCCAGGAAGGAAAATAATTATCACAATTAGCAAAATAATACAGTTTCATCAGACACTTTTATTATGAAAATCTTCTGGCAGCATACGGTATTCCAAAAGACTGACACCCAGCGTGCTAAAAGGAGAGGAATAATAAAGGTACAAACATTATGGAGATAAACAAAGAACAGTCAATATAAATAACCCAAATAAATAAAAATAAGCAAACAAATCAATTCTTTCTTAGAAGTTCTGACTTGAAAAATGCAGTTTTAATCGATCACAGCACTGACATGAGAAGTTGTGCCATATGGATGAGTAATGAGCCAAGGCAGCGTTGATGAACACAGATGTGATGGCAGGATGATATCACGGCTTCTTCAATAACGGGCGGCAGTCTATCTGAAGATGACCACAATCTGTCCCGATACAAAAGTCAAACATGGTGGCATGAGGCCCCCTGCTGGCCAAATAGGAAAATGCAACTGCCAACTCCCAAGCCTGCAACATAACAGAGAAATCACTGATATAGCCCGGCAAGAAAAAAAAAAACTTTGTCCTGTGTAAGTAACAGCCCCCACCCCCACCCCCCCCCCCCACAAACAGAATCCAAATTTGCTCCGTGTTCAGTGCTGACCCCCCACAATTCCAGGACTTAACCCTTATGCTCCCATACTACTCAATATTCCGACGGGGGGTTAGGGTCCTCATGGTGCAGTTGACTGAGTAGGGAGGCAGGGGGTGCAAATATGTGGCCACCCCACATCAAGATAATAAAAAATAAATATGCATCATTTTATTTTCTAAGTGGAAACATAGAATATACAGGGTGCGGTGCGGCCACCCCCAGAAACATAACTGCCCCGCAAAGGCTGCCCCAAATGCAGTGTTCTGCTGACACCAACAGCAGCAGGAAGCGTGAAAAAAAAATACAGGACGAAAATCACAAAATGGTTTTACAAAGATAATTTTTCAGGGTAGATCAGACAAAAGAAACCGGAAGCCACGCCAAACGAGGGCCTCGAACCAACTATGCTTTATGCAACAGATTGGAACCTGCTCAGCTGTTTACCCAGAGTGCACTGTGTCTATTGCTGTTTTTTCTGACTCACCTTGTGCTTCCTCAGGTCTGACCAGAAATTTTCAGCATCATTTTGTCACATCTTAATCATTTCATTTCCTGCATATTTACTGGTTCAGGCCTAACCAGATGATCTAGCCATTCTTGGACAGTGCGCTTCGGAGTATTTTTTGAGGAACACTTTCAGTACTATTTAAAGCTTATCGATTTCCGAGAATTTGCTGCTGCATATTTTCAGGGGACGGCAAAGGGGAACAAAGGGAATTAAAGAGAGCAGATGCCAGAATATATCATGTGTCTGATACTGAGCAGCTGTTCAGATGTGCCTTTAGTGGTGCCTGATTAAGCTCAATGTGTCTCTGCTAGGAAACGCCCCCGAATCTGACTCATTTCCTCTAACCGGTCGCTGCTCATTTCAGCAGAGTGAAAAATTGGCAAAGGAAAGTTATCGCAAGTCATTTTGTGGGCTGATCTCTAAAATAACTAAGACTGCTGAACTTAACAGTTAAAAAAAACTCATTATAGTAAGTGCATTTTCAATCAGATATATTTCTGGGTATTTTTAAAAAAGATGTGTCTTTAAAAGCTATTCCTCCGAACCTTAATGTAAGGGTCAATCTCCCAGGCGACAAAGAAATGCATTCTGGTTGACACGAGCCACAAAACCATGAGTCATTTTTTTAAACACATGACAGAAAACAATAAATTACAGTGGATATGAGGTAAAGAACATAGTATTCTGATGGTTAAATCTTCTTCAGGGTAGCAGCTGAAAACACAATAAAGAGATTCATTGAACCAAAGCATTGCATTCTGAGCTGTCACTACATTCTCTCATGTAAAAGAAGAGTCTATAATGGACAACAAAACTGACTGGCTGTTTAATTCAAAGGATGGAAATGTTCTGCTCGTCACAATAAAGCCCATTAAAAATGGTAACTAAGAGTGTATTTCACATAATGCAGTCACAATTAAAATGAGGTAAAACAAAATTTGTTAAGAATAAAACAGAAAACATCAATGACAAAATATGTGCACCACCTCACATTTTCGCAAATTACAGATTAAATAGTGAACACTATCACATTTTAAACATAAGGCCAACACCTATTTATTGGGTTCAAAACTGCCTCTGGTACCAATATATGTGCAATGATGACGTCCCACTATAGCGATAAGCCAGGGTATAACGTGCAATACTGGGGCTTGAATGAGCTTCTTTCTGAAGGATTCCCAGGTGACCTTTCAGCTTCCCATGACAGGAAATCACACTGTGTCCTGAGCCTAACAGTCCTGGAAAGGACCTCCTGGCCAAAATAGGAGTTCTGTGGAACGTTGCCCAGAGAATCACTGCAGGACACTTTTAAAACCCATTTTTAAAACGCAAGAGCACCTGGGCTTTCAAAAATACGACTCTTTTTTTTTTTTTACCATAGAAGTGCAGTCAGCACTAAAAGGTAGCTTCACACGACAACACAAGAGACAGGAAATAACTAAAATGTCATTTTCAAATCCACTAAAAAGATTTGCCAGAAAACCTGTGAAAAGTTCAAAAACGGATTTCCAGATAGATTGCGTAAAACTTAAATGGACAACATAAAAATAATAATAATAAAAAATATTATTGTAACATATATTTACTTAGTAGGTACTTTTATCCAATGTGTTTGTATATGCTTTTTCTTCCTCAGTGGAAACAGGGTCAGAAGTGGCAGGAAAGAGTTTCGCCTACGGTCCATTGAGCCACATTCCAGACCGATCACTATAATATTTATTGTATATTAAGTGAAAAAAATAAGAAAATGACGACAAAAAGGACAAGTGTCACGCAAAATCGTTTACAGATCTACCTAGCGCTCACATCACATTCCATCCAGACTCACAGAAGATCACACAATCACAATTATGCCTCACTGCTTTCAGCTCACTTTACCACTTAGACATGGAGCCGCGTTAATCTGCAATACTGAGAATCATTCAACGATGCCGATCGAGTGACTTAAATGCACCGAGGACGGAATATTCTGTGTGAACTTTTCACATTCGCCTTTTGACCCCACCCTCATTCATTATGGTATTGAAAGACTGGGTGCGCGGCTTCCACCGAAAATTACGTACTAAATTTCAATTTCTGCAACATCTGCTTTAGAACGTTCTGCTTCGATAACTGGCATGCAGAGAGGCGGTTGATTCCGTGCTTTGGTGCTGCGAGGCGAGCCTCACGTTTCGTCTGGACAGCGCTGACTGACGGCGACCCGCGGACATCTGCTTACGTGCTTCGGACATTGCGGCTCGAGACAGATTGTGCAGAGGGGAAGGCTGCTCCCATGGCCCCCGACCCAGCGGCAAACAGATGTGCTGTGAATGAGGAACACAACAGGAAATAGTATCCCTATAAATCTGAGAAGAAACTAAATTTTAAACAACTCGCTTTGGTCGGATACAAACTCTAATGTAGGCATGGACTGTCTAAGGCATGTAATGATGGTATTTCTATAAAACTCCCCAGAATCTGGAGTATAGTAACATTTAGTTAAGTAGTTGTCTGTACTCAAACAGGCCTGTGTATTTCTGAATCTTTCTGCATAAACAACAAACAAGAACTACGCAACCTGCACTCAGACCCACACAACTTTACAGGTGTCTTTGATAGAAGTACATTGCAATGAATAAAATAGCGTGTTTAACATGTTTTAAATAGGTATTTAAAACAATATTTTTATTTAATTGCACTAATTGACAGGCTTCTAAGATGTATTTTTATAATTGTACTTGCAAAATTACATATCAACTGACTTGCAATCTGTGTTGCAAAGTAAGGTTTATTTTCTGGAACTGGGTATATAATACAGAATGTGCCACATATCTACCAGCAGGCGGCGCTTCTACGCAGATTGCAATTCTTCTCAGCAAACCTTTGACTATAAAGTGCATAAACTACTCTCTTAATGCTAATGCGCAAAAAAAATCCTACAAGTGTAATATAAGCATTTATATTTTACACAGCCTCCTCAGTCCTCATTATATAGCTCTGTTGCTCAATGAGTAACAAAATGAAACAGTTCGAAACCCCAAGAACACACACATATTATAGCCCATCCATGGACTGTCAGTTGTATTGGACAGAAGTGGCAAGCAGGTGGTCAATGCATGTAGAGGGACTAACAAGTAAGTTAGTCATACAGGAAAGTGAATGACGGGATGGTGTCATATTAAAAACCAGATAAGGCCACATTGTTGGGAGGCCTAAAGTTTCACCGGGGCCATTCAGCCACCTGACGGAGCATGTGACGCTTGTGGGGCTGTGCCAAGCTTCCTGTGGTTTGGGGCTCGGATGACCCCCACCACCACAGTGGCCTGGGGCTGGGTGCTGACTTCTCAGGACGTGCTCATCTGCCAGACGTCAGCTACAGAATAGGATTCGCCCCGGTCGCTGTGTCCTTCAGCTGTTTCCTGTAGGGGACACATGACTGTCACAAAAAAAAAAATACAGTGTTGCAGAGTTTCCTGACATGAAATCACTCTAAAAATGAGCGTAGCCACTCCACAGCCATTTCTTATGGTGAAGTTTCAGAAATTCACTCATTTCTAACTTTTATGTTGAATAAAACTGGGAAAAAAAATAATGACAAATGTTTATTTTTAGCTTGTGACATTGATGTTATTAATTTGTCTTCCTTAGGACCCGGAATTCTCTTGAAATTTGAACCAAGAAACACATTGTCTATATTTAATATCCGGTGACAAACATGGTTTACTTCTGCACACGTTGAATGAGCTTTGTGGCAGTCAGAGAGAAAATCACCACTGCAAATAGCTTATTGTCCTTCCTTAGAAGGTGGTAGAGCGTGATGCCTTGCAAAAGGCTTTACAAAACATGATGTGTTTAGGGGAATGCTTGAATTTTCTTTAGGAATTGTTCTTCAAATCTTAACCACTTTGTAGTACAGAAAATCTGTAAACGGGAAGGAAATAAAAAAAAAACTATTGCACGAACTTGCAACTCTAGACAATGTTGGAATATATATGCACACACAGATGTGCTCAAATATATATTTCATTTGCACCTATATAAGCTTATATGCTATCTGAACAAAGAATATTTTGCATTTTGCATATGTACACCCATTGGAATACACCTCTGCTTTATGTTACCTAAAATAGGCTCTTGTTATTACATTTATTTTGGTATCTTATGCATGCTAATTTACTCTGAGACTTTGCAGTTTGCAACCAACACCAAACCCAGGTTTTGGTGAGGAGACGGTGAATGCTTCTTGGAACCACTATGACAGCGAATCACACTAAATGACAGAGCAACAAGCAAGGTCCCCACCAAGCAGAGTTTGTTTTAATGGAGAAATAACTTCCAAACTTGTCTCTTCAGAGGAGTCAATGATGACAATGAAGTGTTCAAACCTAAGTATTGATTCAGAGAGAGCAGTTATAAACAACCATTATTGTGTTTCTCAAGTCTGTTTCCAACATCTGAGTTTGCAAGCATGTTATATTTACTTTGAAACTATTTTAGGTTTATAAAGAGATATTTGTCGTTTCCTTAAACCTTGTATCCTTTTTCATTATTTATTCCATTCATATTATTTGTAAATATTTTATTTGCACCTGGCTACATGCTAACTGCGTTTCATTGGCTGTTTACCTGTACTCAGCACAATGACAACAAAGTTTAACTTAGTCTAATCTAAACGCTAAAATTAAAAGCAACTGACAGGCTACAAAAAAAACGTTGTTGTTTAATGGTGCGTGGGTTTAGCTGTAATGCTAAACATGCCCTAGTCAGAGTGAACAGCCAGGATGGAGGGGATGGATTTTAATGAGGTTTAACAACGTGGTTAATGGCCAAACCCCAGAGCGTGCAGGGCTATGTGACTGGGAGAGGATAGTGCAGATTACTCACAGCATGCAGCGATGCAGAATGCCTCTGCATTTATGAATACAGCTCTGATTATTTCAACGCTGATGCTGGCAGCAGAGACTGCAGCCGGCGGTGTGATGGAGGGGAGGGGGGCAGATTAACACCGAAGCCACCAACATATCTGCTGATTTTAAAGACAAACATGTTCTCTCTGGGCTACTTTAGATGACATTGTGACCCAGATATCCTGACATATAAATAATTTCCTCAATGCGGTGCTCCCTGCTAGCTATTCGATACTGAAAATTCAAAAAAAGCTGAATAAATAAATATCTTGCAAAAGTGCTGAACCACCCTTAATGGGGGTGGCAGGTCTCTGTGCTTATGATCAGAAGGTCGCCGGTTTGAGCCCTAGCCTCAACAGAGCAGACACATGATCTTGAGCCCCTAACCCCCAGCTCAAGGGGCACAATGTGATGGTTGACCTTGTACTGTGATCCCCAATATATGAAGAACAAAATCGAGTAGACAAAGACAGATTCCTATGTACTTATGGCCAGTGGAAAAAAGGAGTATGATCAGATTTTCCTGGATTACAAATGATACACACATAGATTCTTCCTGCCAATATCATTGCAAACTCTCAGTCTCTCACAGTAAATTTTATATCAAAATCAATCATTCATCAACAGATATTTTAAAGAAAAACAAAAAACTGATTTTTTTTGTTTGTATGAGTATTCAGCCCCAACACATTAATATTTGCTCTAGCCACACTTTTGCTGCAAGAACAGCTTTGTGTAATTGGAGGTAAGTCAAAACTAGCTTTTTACCCGCTTCAGGAGTGACTTTTTTGCCCATTCTTCATGGCAGACTCGTTCCAGGTCCTTCACGGTCGGTTGGATGCAGTTTTCAAGGAAAGCCACCAGTTGTCAATGGGATTTAGACCTGGACTCTGGCTTTTCCCCTTCAGGACGTTCACCTTTTTATCAATACACTCCTGCTTCAGCCTCGTGCTTAGGATCACTGTCCTGCAGAAAGGTTAACTTTCCCCAAGCTTCTGTCGATTTGCAGACCGAAGCAGGTTTTCTTGTAATATCTCCCTGCTTGTTACTCTATCTTTTCTGGCTTCGATTTTGACAAAATGCCCCAAAGATGAAAGACATCCCCAATGCAAGACTCCCCCCTACCCCCCTGCACTTCACTGTAAGGTGTTAACTGAGTACGTATTACATTTGTGCCACAAACAGCGCTTGGAATTTTGGCCAAAATTCTCTGTCTTGGTCTCCGTAAAGACCGTAAAGCCTTGACCGATGTGTCATACTGTAGACCTGCTTTCATGTACCGATTCTGGCTGAGGTCTTCATTCTAGACTCCCTCCCACGCAGACCGGTAGTATGCACTCCTGCTCTCAACATGCATCCTCACTTCACTCTCTAAACTCTGCAGCTCCTTCAGAATGATTGTTGATCTCATTTTGGCTTCACTCCACAGTCTCCTCTTTATGTCCTTGCAGAGTTTGAGGGATGGCAGGTTTCCTGTAGTTAACCTCTCTCTCAATATTGATCCAAGTGCTTACCGACAGGCCCAGACTCTTAGATATTTTTTGTACCCTATTCTAATCGCATGCAATTTAATGAGTTTCTCTCCAGCCACCTTTTAATGCTCTTTAATCTTCATTTTCACTCCTTTCCTTCAAATTGGCAGTACTGTATATAAATTCAATAATAAAATTTGTGCACATTCACATTTTCAGAAATTCCATACACTGGAACTTAGTGTAAACATAGTATTTTGCATATTACTACATGCATGCATACACTTTCATGATCCACAAAAAAAAAGCTGTGAAATTGTCTGTTTCCGGTAACTTATTTGATAATGGCATCATGAAAGAAAAAAGCAAGACCTTTAACAAGCTATGTAATATCTCCTGCAGCCCCCCCTTACCATACAACTTGAATAAAATGTCCCTCATTTCGTCGAAGGAAAAAAATTGGAAAATACTGAAAATCAGATCGTGCTTTGCCATTTAATCCTCCAAGCATATTCTTTTACAGCTATTTTGAAATGTGTCTTTTATTTTTAATGCATGCCCTCAAAACAGGGTATCCCCACACTCTTATATTACGGTAGTCCTTAGTATGACATTTCCGTCCACATCATATGGCAAGCCAAACTGTCACATTATTCCAAGTCATTCATCAATATAATTGTTTTATTGTAAAATATAAGATATTAAGCAATTAGTTCTTATAAATTATACATCTATAATATAACTCGGGACAACTTAAAGACTATTTAAATCTTTAAAACACTTATTACCTTCCATTTAGGTATTTTCAAATATACTAAGCTTTTTTGAGATGCACTTAAAAATACTCGACTGACAATAAACCAAAAAATAACTTTATAACAACTCCAGATATTTATAAGATCATCTGGCTTCAACAGATTTTAATTTTTGGGTATTGCCTTTGTAATTACGGTGGATTATATGCTGTTGTTGGTATCATGCCAAGGAGTAAACGGCATTTTACAAGGTCATTAGGTCCGATTACTCGGGGCTATGGTGCCAAGTATTTTAAGCCTAGCCCTAGTATGCCAGTATTCAAAATAAATAAGCAAGCAAGCAAACTCAAACTCCAGGAAAACTTGAATTAGCCCCTGATCTTTTCAATAGCCAGAAACTCCCCTTTGTTGAGACACTAAAACGCAACCGCGGGGTAGTGCACTTTTACTAATGAACTAGCGACTGGTGTGGGGATACGGGACATGAATCGCTAATTCGGATAGCAAGACAGATCAAGCCTAACAATTGTACATTATTGTAAGTTATTTCTAAAGCTGATCTAAGAAATGGCACCACACAACACTGCCTACTGTGTAACATACGCTTGTGACTTATCAATAGCGCAGCGTCAATGACTGACATTAAGTATAAAGTAGTGCCGATTCTATGTCCCCATCATGAAATGTTACTCAGTATTTGTCGTATTAATATCACGATCATTTTTAACATTCATCAAGGAGTTACGAAAGCAATCGATCTACCCAGCGAGCAATTCAAGTGGGATATTACATTAAGTAATCTAGCATTCCTAAAGGAGCGTATCCAGGGGTGGTCAATCCTACGGGTGGTCGACCGCCTAGGGCGCCGACTTGCCGCCAAATTTCACTTTGCCTCGGAAGCGGGCGCCGGCACTGGCGCTCGCCTAGGGCGCTCCGTCGGCTAAGCGTATTGATGTAAATGAGTAAACAATCTCAATAATCTGGAAGGTTTGCGCTGCAAATATTTATTTATAATAGGCAAAACATATTGGAATGAATGGTCATCTCTCGGCGTTTTTATATATATATATATATATATATATATATATATGATATCCGCAGGGATGGGGACTCTGCCGAAGCGGCTCTCCGTGTGCGCGGCTAGCTGGCTAACGTTTACAAAACAAACGTTGGGGTGGGAGGACAGGGGAGGGGAGGGCGTGTAGCACGCCTGCTAGCCAGCTAGCCGCTCGGCACCCAGCGCGCCGTGGGACACCGCGGCTTTCCTCCTAGCTGGATGAGTGGAAGCGGCGCGTATTCCCAGCACATATAAATAAATACTGGCTGCCACACGCTTTTGTTTTCCCTGGCTGTCACTTGCTTCCCTCTCCCCACACCGGAGCTACGCTACGGCGAAGAGCGGAGCGGCAACAGCGGCTGCCATGGAGAGGCTGCGGCGGTCAGGCCGGGGGTAGGCCTGAGCCTCGGGCTGGATACATTGGAAAAGCCCCGGAAGAGGGGGGGGGGGAAAGGCGGCGGGGTGAGTAGCAACGCGGGATGGCGGCGACCAGCGCGGGCAGGATGTTGAATGTCTCATACGGTTATGGGATTCTAATTATTTTTAGCCGCAGCTGAAGCTGTCATAATTAAAAAGCGAAGCTGCCGGCAGCATCGGCGGGATCCCGGGCGGTTATCCGGGCGGACGGAGCGTGGGAAGCGGGGGAGACGAGCTCGGCAGCGCCGCTCTTTCAAAGCTGAATTACGCCGGAAAAGTGTACCGCTTTGCCTTTTACAATATACAGTTAGGCTTTTTAAAACCAAATGTTCCAATCGTAATTTTGTACATTAAATTGGCGATACTATAGTACATGGAACCACATCGGCAGCATGATTTAAAGTCGCAGACCAGCTGGAGAGGTAACGTGGTGAGAGATAAACCAGACAACACGTTACTCTGATTGTTACTCTTAATAATACTCTACATGTCTTAATGCCACCCTGTACGAAATCACAGGGTTGTAGTATTATTGTGGCTGAGTATTATTGCGAGCTGAACTGTAATATACCTATCGTTCACAACAAACTAGCTAGTTAACGATTTGACTCGCGTCTAGATTTATAGCGTGATGGTTAAAGCAGCTAATTGTTTAACAGGTGAAATGCGTCGTAACTAATTAGATATTATGCTAATGTGCGAACGGGACCTGTTTACTAGCCGCTACGGCCGGTCAGTACTGTGCCCCATTTTGAATATTATTATATTACATATTCCGAATGTTAAATTCAAGAAAATCGTTAATAAACAAAAGTAATTCAAATAAAAATTTCTGTTATATTCGGCAACGCATGCTGGAAATCTATTTTTAAAGGGGTTTTCTCCGTTTTAGAATAACCAGAAACAATTAATTGTCAGTCACGGTATTAGGGCTTTTAAAGTACTTAATTATTATTTTACCAGTACCTCGCGTTGCCAAGGCTTTAATTTATTTTTGTAAGTAGTACATGACCACTGTATTTTTTTCAGAATTTTTGTAGTAATTAATTCACAGATGGTAACTTTTTATAGCCTATTATACATTTACACAAACAACGTGTATTTTAAAAATAATAATTGGAAAGATACTGGATTCTGGTTTGGTGTCTGACCTAAGTGAGCTGTGTATTAAAGGCAGGTGATAAAAATGGCATTGTGTTTCTTATATGTTGGTAAACCATTCAGGAACAGTGCTCTTACTAAATTTAATTGCAGTTTTTTACCTTGTCAAGTGTGATTTTCATTGTCTTGTTAAAGAGTGATGCTACCCATTGAGGCTCATTTAAAGTGAGACAAGATTGTTCACCCAGCACCTTGTTGTTTATACAACATTGGTAAATCGAATTGTGTACGTTTTCACATCTGCTGTTGCCATGTAAAAAGACAATCTGAGGATAGCTTTCCGTCTTGGATGATACGACAATATTGTTGGAAGGGAAGATATCTAACAATCCTCCTGTTGGGGACAACTTGAAGAGGTGCGACTCATGAACTGAATACGTCTTGTATCCGCTCTTGGGGAATTAAGAGTAATACGCGTGAGGTCATTTCACAGCCTAGGAGATGTGCGGTCATCGATGTTTTTCCGCATTTTAAATCAAGTAATCAGTGAAGAAGTTTAACTCGGAACTTTTGTGAAACTTTGACCTTTGTTGTTCTTTTTGAAGTTGCATGGATATTTTGTCTTCTGCGAGGAGATATGCGCACATTCATTTTTTTGTGCCTTTGTGTTGTATTGTGTTTTCCCAGGAGAGGTGTTTCAGCTAAACTGGCAGACTTTTGACTAGGTGGGAAGGATGCCGCCGAGGCCATCATCAGGAGAGCTATGGGGTATACATTTGATGCCCCCGAGGATTTTGGTGGACTGTCTTCTACCAAACGGCATGATATTGACACTGGAGTGCCTCCGTGAGGCTACTCTCATTACAATTAAACACGAACTCTTTAAGGAGGCAAGGAAGTATCCTCTCCATCAGCTCCTGCAAGAAGAGACGTCCTACATCTTCGTTAGCGTCACCCAAGAAGCTGAAAGAGAAGAGTTTTATGATGAGACACGGAGGCTATGCGATCTCAGGCTTTTTCAGCCATTCCTAAAAGTCATCGAACCAGTAGGCAATAGGGAAGAGAAAATTCTGAACAGAGAAATTGGTAAGCTTCACTTCTCATTTCTGTTTTTGGGTTATGGAGTCTGCAGTTATGGACAGTGTTTGAAACTGTCACGCCGTGAGCTTTCAGACTTGTCTCCCTCAACATTCACGATCTTTGTTTTCGTAAATGTATTTTCACAGCAGTTTCAAACTGTTCCTAAAGACTGTCTCCATTGCTGCAGGCTTTGCCATTGGCATGCCAATCTGTGAGTTTGATCTGGTGAAGGACCCAGAGGTGCAGGACTTCAGGAGAAACATCCTGAATGTCTGTAAAGAATCTGTAGACCTCAGGGATGCCAATGGACCCCACAGTCGGGCGTTATATGTTTACCCCCCCAATGTGGAATCATCGCCAGAACTTCCAAAGCACATATACAACAAACTTGACAAAGGTCGGTTGATCAAATAAGTACGCCAAGTTACATTTCCGTTGAAATAAGGATGCCTTTGTAGTACGTTCAAAGAAACCAAAATACCCCAGGTGTGCAAATTGCACCCATCTGAACACCGTCTGGCTTAACATGTTGCTGTGATAAATTTTTCAGGTCAAATAATTGTGGTGATCTGGGTCATTGTATCACCAAACAACGACAAACAAAAGTACACACTTAAAATCAACCACGACTGCGTCCCTGAGCACGTGATCGCTGAGGCCATCCGTAAGAAGACCAGAAGTATGTTGCTATCACCTGAGCAGCTCAAGATGTGCGTGCTGGAGTATCAGGGGAAATATATCCTCAAAGTCTGTGGTTGCGATGAATACCTCCTGGAAAAATATCCTCTCAGCCAGTACAAGGTACGTCCCGTAAGTGGTGCTTTTCAGCACGTGAATGTGCGTGCCTGTAACTAAAGTCGCCAGGTCCTCTTCCCCAACACTGTGTGTGTTACTGAGCCATGGCATCATTAAACACTTGTTCACATGCCTCTGGGAGGTAGCGTTGACATACCACCTTACAGAGCTTGCTTACATGTTCTGAAGGGGCTTATTCATAATTAAACAAGGCAGTGCCGCCATTCTGGTGGCCGGCCTGTAATCCCTCTCCTAATGCAGCCTTGTGAGACTGCGAAAGTTGCAGTCACCACCACTGTGACAGAAATGCACCGTGCTACATATATACTGCTCTTCGGTCTGGGGAAGATAGTATTTGTTAGCCCTTAAGGGAAAACAAAGCAAATATAATATGTATACGGACACTGCGGGTCAGTTATAGAATAAAACTAGACCAGTTCTCATAACTTTTCACTGTGGTCTGTCAGTAGTCTGAACTGCAGAGAAATAGGGTTTCCTAAAACAAAATGAAGGGGCTTCCGGTTTGTAAAGATGGCAGCCTTGATGTGGCCTTTTCAACAAGCTTGATAGGGCAGTAAAAGCTTTTGTGTTGCGCATTCAAGTAACCAACACGCTTACGTATTTGGCACAATTCTAACATATAAGTATAAAAAATGTGTAAGTAATGTTTTACCACTAATTTTGATATCGGGGTCTTCAACCGTAAGATCTTGTACAGTTATTATCTATGTGGTTCTGTATACTGTCTAGTTCTGTCCTGTTGCATGGTTGTGTAACATCCAGTCTAACAAACACCTTACCTGCGGATTTTGTATGTCCCTAACATGACTGTAATGAACCTCATGACGCTTTCGGCATGTGATCCTTGTATTCTGGGATGCGTCCCACCCTGCACGTGGCGGCATTGTAAATCTATTCCTGAATCCATCATGCGGCCCCTTCAGTATATCAGGAGCTGCATCATGCTGGGCCGGATGCCGAACCTGATGCTGATGGCCAAAGAGAGCCTGTATTCTCAGCTGCCCATGGACACCTTCACCATGCCGTCCTACGCCCGCCGCATCTCTACCGCCACGGGCTACATGAACGGCGAGGCCTCCGCCAAATGCCTGTGGACCATCAACAGCACCTTGCGGATAAGGGTGCTGTGTGCCACATACGTCAATGTGAATATTCGGGACATCGATAAGGTACCCAGCTCTACCAGTAATGAAGCTGAACCATTTTTATATGGCCAGTGTGTACTACTTATGAATAAAAAAATAGTATAGTGATTTTTAGAAGATGGCAATTCTTCAGAGCGTGGGATGTGACTTCTTTTCTGTTTTGCTTTAGATCTATGTTCGGACAGGGATATACCACGGAGGAGAGCAGCTATGCGACAATGTGAACACCCAGCGAGTACCGTGCTCTAATCCCAGGTACTGTGTTATGAAATCTCTAGCTAAGATGAAGAATACATTTCTATGCTAAGGGAATCAAGGGCTGGTGACAGGTGTCTCCCTGTATTTCTTACTCAGTATTTCTTATCTCAAAATGTGCCTGTGCATTGTTGGTGTGTAAGAACATTTTGCATAGGCCTTATCTTGAGGCATTATTCTAACAGAGGGGCGATTACAAGGTGCTGGCATCAGATAGCGTGGTCTTCTTGCCACTATCTGCGTGCAGCCATCCGCATTGGCGCAGAATCATTTCACGCCGTGCCCTCGCCGAGCGCAAGGCGGGCGGCGTCGCATTCTTAGAAAAGCCGGGGCGTGACGCGCCCGTGTTCCTCCGCAGGTGGAATGAGTGGCTCAACTACGACATTTACATCTGTGACATTCCCCGGGCGGCACGCCTCTGTCTGTCCATCTGCTCCGTGAAAGGCCGGAAGGGGGCGAAGGAGGTGAGGCTTTCGCTGAGCGCCAGGGTCCCGCGGGCAGCGCAGGGGCAGCTCCGTGTCTGTCCTTCACCGCCCGCCTGTCTCCCAAAGCCCCCCATATGCGTGCGGATAACACGCGGCGATAACCCGCAGCGGGATCTCCAAGCCAATCGCGTGGGCATGGGCCTGTTTTGGCCCCGTTTCTCTGTTGTGGTCACGGGCGTGTAACCATCCAAGTGTAATACTGCTGACTCCGAGGTGACCTTGGAAGCAGAATTTAGACTTTTTTTTTTTGTATGAAAATACAATTAAAGACATGGTTGGGAATACTGTTTTGTAATTCAGTTTGAAAATACTCATTTTCAAAGCTTTTATTTTTTTCAAGTTCAATAAGGAAGGCTCTCATGGGTCCTGTTGTGTTTGCCTTTGTTCTATGTACTTATGCTAATGTTGTGAAGGCATTGGTCTCCATCAGACTCTAAAAACAACACCTTAAAATGCAAAATTTATCAATTAGTTGAGCAGCAGGCAGGCTCAGCTGTAAATTGAGCTCACCTTTGGTGTGATTTTTTTTGTCAGGAACACTGTCCACTGGCTTGGGGCAATGTGAACCTTTTTGACTATACCCACACCCTCGTCTCGGGGAAAATGGCACTCAACCTGTGGCCTGTGCCCCATGGACTGGAAGACCTGCTCAACCCCATCGGGGTGACTGGCTCCAATCCCAACAAGGTCAGAATAACCTTGCGAGAAGATCCCCCTGTTGTTCAGCTGAAGCTTCGCTCACTACATGGCCTGTGACTAACTCTGCTTTCAGGAAACGCCCTGCCTGGAGCTGGAGTTTGATTATTTCAGCAGTCCGGTGAAGTTCCCAGACATGGCCACAGTTGAGGAGCACGCAAACTGGACCATATCCAGAGAGCTGGGCTTTAATTACTGCCATGCTGGCCTGGTAAAGTCATGGATTTTGTTTTTCTTCACCCTCAGTGTCTCATGTTCCTGCTTTACAGCTAAGGATGCATGTAATCGGTTTTGCATTTCCCTGTGGAAGAAAGATTTGAATTGTTTCATAATAGCAATTTTGAAGACTGGACTTTATGGAATTAGCGGTCATATTTAATTGAATTGAATTTGCGTTCTTGGGTGGTGATGAGATTCACTTGAGGAAATGTATTTTTCTGTGGATCTCTGTACTGCGTCAGTGGTTGTAAGTTGTGTTTTATGGGAACATCAGCTGGTCCTATAAAAAATAGGAATAATCTACCTGATTTCTGTTGCAGAGAAAACGTAGTCTTCAGTTTGGTTATCTTTGTTTTTATGGTGACACTTGTGTCGGTATTAAGGCTATCTGGTGGAATGTGAAAACATATACCCTGCTTGAGTGGGCTTGTAAATATTTTGTTTGCGATGTTGTTTTAGACAAAAAATGAAATCTACATGACTGCAACAGTAAACAGCCACTGAGTCTGAGCTGCACTGGTGTATCTGGAGACGCATGAAACGAAATCCCAGGAGAGCGTTTTGCGCCGTTCAGCCATTTATCTCTCCCAGGGCAGCTGACAGCTCCTGCCTCTAATTGCATCTCGGGTCTCGTACGGCGAGGTGAACGAGTTCGAATCTGATCAATGATAAGCTGAAGCCAATAGCTCTTTCCGGGCTCTTCAGTCGCATCCTCTGTAGTCAGCTGAGTTCTGCCACCTAATGTGCACTGGGTTTTTAAAATAATAATAATAATAATAATAATAATAATAATTAATAATACATTTTATTTACATAGCGCTTTTACAAGATATCTCATGTTTACATAGAATGAAGTAAATGAGTAAAACTAAAAATGACTAAACGTATGATGGGTAGGGAAGGTTATACGATTGAGCAAGGAGCGAGGTTTTTAGCTAGATTTTGAAATATGAAGCAAAGCTGTTTCTCAGCATGGCCTGTCATTTGTTTTGGCCACCCAAAACGTTAAGTCCTTCCTACGCAAATCCCTTTTCTGCCCCCCCTCTCCCCGGTAAACAGCCCACTCCAAATCAGTATGGCTTCAGTTACGAGCTCAAGGGCCTGAAAGCCTGTTATCCTCTGCACATTGCACTTTAATGAAAATAGTTAGGGACAGGCTCGTATAAGGGCCCCTTTGTTCCGAGGAAGGTCTGCTTTATATTATGGGGTGTTTCTGGCCTGGAAGCTGTCAGTGGCGAGCGCCGTAGCGTAGCGGTGTAACACACAGCTGTGTGTGACCGTGTGTCCTGTTGGGCCCGCAGAGCAACCGGCTCGCCCGGGACAACGCCCTGACCGAGAGTGACAATGAGCAGCTCCGCTTGGTCTGCAACAGAGATCCCCTGTCTGAGATCACTGAGCAGGAGAAGGACTTCCTGTGGAGGCACAGGTAGAACACAGTCGCGGTGGGGGGATGGAGGGGGAGGCGGCGGAAGGAGGACGTGTCGGATCACCTGGCCAAACCCGCAAGAATTAGACATTCACTTTAGTGTTTTTTTTTCCCCCCCCTCCAGACACTATTGTGTAAATATACCTGAAATTTTGCCCAAGATTCTCCTTGCAGTGAAGTGGAACTCCAGGGATGAAGTGGCTCAGGTATATAGAAGCTGTGGTTTAGCGTGCTCTCACATTCCTCTCCTGCCGTCCTCAGAATCTGGCAAGACGTTATGTTTTTCTTCCCCTTTCCAAGATGTATTGCCTTCTGAAAGACTGGCCAGCAATAAAGCCAGAACAGGCCATGGAGCTGCTGGACTGCAACTTCCCCGACCCGATGATCCGAGACTTCGCAGTTCGGTGCCTCGAGAAATATCTGACGGATGACAAGCTCTCTCAGTACCTCATTCAGTTGGTGCAGGTACAGTAGGTCTGTGGGTGTGTTTGTGATGCCCCGCGTTCTCCCGTTGGATCGTAAATCGTGACGACGCTGCTTTTTCTCCTTCGTAAAACTCGACGCTCTCTCAATCTCAGGTCCTGAAATATGAGCAGTACCTTGACAATCCTCTGGTGCGATTTCTGCTGAAAAAAGCTTTAACGAACCAGAGGATCGGACACTTCTTCTTCTGGCACCTGAAGTGAGTTGATTTTTAGTTTTCTTGGAGTGGAATGAAAAGAGGGTTGGCCCACTGAATTCAGGCCCCAGGTGTGATCGATGAGTTTTGCTTCCCGGTTGCCGACCTGCCTGCGGAAGCCGGATCGACGTCCGGAAAGGGGAGCCCGTGACGGCAGGATTCTGCGTAATCCGAGCACCTGACTTTCGCTCTCCAGATCCGAGATGCACAACAAGACGGTGAGCCAGCGCTTCGGGCTGCTGCTGGAGTCGTACTGCCGGGCATGTGGGATGTACCTGAAGCACCTGAGCAGACAGGTGGAGGCCATGGAGAAGCTCATCAACCTGACAGACATCCTCAAGCAGGAGAAGAAAGATGAAACGCAGAAGGTAACTTGCCAGTGGCTGTCACTTAAACCGTGCATCTGCTTGGGGCCTCAGACACTTGGGGGGTCCCCTGTTGACCAAAAATAGTCACTACACTGAAGGGCCCTTAAGTGATTTTTTTGAGTTCCCCTTAACATGTTTTAAGTCGCTTTCATGAACTCTTTTGTAGATGGTGTGACTTCATTTTTTCCCAAGAAGAGTCGTTATTCTACTTGAGTTTAAATAGTTTTGCTGAAAGACTGAACCAGAAGAAGATGGTGTCTGTAATTTGTCCATATTTAATAGCTGGTTGTCTGGTTGTGGATGATGCATAGTCTATCCCAGGAAGCACTGGGTGTAAGCAAGGCACGCCCTCGACCGTATGCTGGTGCATTTTTGGATATTAACACATAGATTGAATTAGCTTTAGGGAGTGAACTAGTCACCAGTGAGCCGTAAGCCTGTGGACTGTGGAAGGAAGCTCGTGTGAATGCAGTCAGGGCTGGGGCCTGGCCGAGATCCCTAGCTCTGGTGGGGAAGCCGCGATGCAACGTGGGCTGTCGTTCTTCTCGAAGTGAAAAGGAGTTTCTGCAGAGAACATGACATATTTCATAGTTTTAATGCACGAATACTGCTTCTTTGCTGGAAATAACAGATCGGGAAAGTAATTTAACAAAATGTGGCATGTGCAAAAATCCGCTTGTGCTGTTTGTTGTGAGGTCTCTGAATTTAATTAATGCACCCTGCAGAGGTGTTAAATTTATTTCCCTTAGAAAACTAAGTAAATATGTAAGTTCACCAGGGACCCAGACGTTTGCTTAAGTCATAATACCAGTGGAGTCAACACTGTTTTGCCATGTTAATAAGATGCCACGTGATATAAGCCTTGTGGTTCTTCTAGCCCCAGACTGGAGGGGGCAGCACCTTCCCCATCGGCCTTCTCTAACTTGGACTCTCGCCGCTGTTCCTCCCCAGGTGCAGATGAAGTTCCTGGTGGAGCAGATGAGAAGGCCAGACTACATGGACGCCTTGCAGAACTTCACATCTCCCCTAAATCCTGCTCACCAGCTGGGCAACCTCCGGTCTGTGGACACACCCTTGTTGACCGCCTGATTTTCAAATAAACAACAAATATGTATCAGGCTACGAAGGATGTATGTAAGATTGTTCTGTAGGAATGTATAAGGAGAAATTCTAGCTGCATCCTGGTATTCTTGGGAAATTTTTAGTATAAAACCACCTCTAGCATGCCCAGAAATCTATTACTGCTTTAAACATTTAAGCCGTTTTTATTAGACTTTCTGCTGGGTACTCAGTTTTACTTGGTTGATTTTTTTTTTCCAGTGGAAATATGTAATTTTAAAACTATGCATTTAAATAAAATGATATAGATTGAAATGAAAAGCCGTATATTAAAAATGAACAATGTGTGTTTTTCTAAAGGAAGGGGAAAAGGTTATTCATCGAATTCACTTAGAAAGTGGGGAAAAATGCAGAACGAATGGGAAGGGATGTTTAGCAGAATCTCAGTAGCACTTCCGAGATGCTCAGAGTTGCTCTTTGAACTTCTCCAGGCTCGAGGAGTGCAGGATAATGTCTTCCGCCAAGCGACCGCTTTGGCTAAACTGGGAAAATCCGGATATCATGTCGGAGCTCCTCTTCCAGAACAATGAGATCATCTTCAAGAATGGCGACGGTGAGTTTTGCAGTGATTGGGGCGTAGTGACGCGTCACGCCGCCGTCGGCCTGGTGCGCAGCCTCAGAGGACCCCACTGCACCTCTCTCCATCGCTTAGTCCACTCTCAACTATCTCATAGATTTACGGCAAGACATGCTGACCCTGCAGATCATTCGGATTATGGAGAACATATGGCAGAACCAAGGCCTCGATCTCAGGTACTCTTCATATCTCAATCACTAATCTGTCCCGACTGTCCATCTTCACACCGATGATTTAGTGCAGGGTCACGGTGACTTACCTGAAGACTGTCCGAGGTGGTACAGGACACTAGGTATCATACGGACACTATGGGGAAATTTAGAGGCACTAGTGGACCGATCTGCTGATCGTTAGACTGTAGGAAGAATCCCAAACTTCTTGGAGTTTACACTGTAATGCTGAGAACCTGATTTTGTCTTGCCCGATTGAATCCTAGTTCCTTAGCAGGTAGTTTCTAAAAACCATCCAGCTTCCGCCAGCAGATTTCTGGGTTCTCCATCTGTAGCTCCTCGCCCGCCGCATGTCCCTCCTTTGTTTTCCTTGGCTTCATTTTTTTTTTTTTCCATCTCTCCACTCTGTTTTGGGGAAGAATGTTGCCCTACGGCTGCCTGTCCATTGGCGATTGTGTGGGTCTCATAGAGGCCGTGAGAAACTCCCACACCATCATGCAGATCCAGTGCAAGGGTGGCCTGAAGGGGGCGCTGCAGTTTAACAGTCATACTCTTCACCAGTGGCTCAAGGACAAGAACAAGGGAGAAATGTGAGTCAAGATATTAATGAGTAGATTTCACTAGTGAAGGTATTAATTTTACATATCTGAATATCAGCGACATATTATATCATTTTTTAATTCTGTGTTTCACTTCATTTTATATTAGAGTTGTTTCCCAACATATTTATCTTTTTATATACTGTAAACTTTTGTTGTTTGTATCAGATTAAAATATATGAGTGATTGCTGCACATTCATTGGCTGAATCCACACAGGTATGACCTGGCCATCGATTTGTTCACGCGGTCGTGTGCTGGGTATTGCGTGGCTACATTCATCTTGGGAATCGGAGACAGACACAATAGTAACATCATGGTCAAGGACGACGGGCAGGTAGGGTGTGTGTCATTCGCCAGATAACTGGTTTGTTAACCTTTGTTAATTTACACTGTGGTGTAATTCTCTCTCTTTCAAGCTGTTCCATATAGATTTTGGCCACTTCCTTGATCACAAGAAAAAGAAATTCGGCTACAAGAGAGAGCGGGTTCCGTTCGTGTTGACGCAGGACTTTTTAATAGTGATAAGTAAAGGAACGCAGGAGTGCACGAAGACCAGAGAGTTTGAGAGGTATCCACCCCCCA
>JAODUD010000043.1:10106509-10126007 GCA_026784285.1 Stomatorhinus walkeri | reverse complement strand
AATCATACCCCCCCCCCCCCCGCCCCGCCCAGCCCCTCCTGAGAGGGTGTTGGGTAGCTATCAATTTCAGTCGCTTGTGCATGACAGCGCAGTGCGGGGGAAAAAAAAACGGAATGTTCCGTGGTGAATGCAGTGCAGAGCCTCACGGAAGGCTAACGTGCAATAGGAGACAACCAGTTCTGTGCGCTGCCGGTTCTGGAGAGGAGCTGAGCAGGCGACTACGGCTCACAAGGTCGCCGGCGGTCTTCCTCCATCTCCTCCGACTGTGGAATGTCGGACGCGTGAGATGTGTGTGATGCGATCAGGATGCCGATCCAAACAGGCAGGACCAGTCCTTTCCGAAGCAGAGTCCGGTCCATTTCCCGAAGTCCGGGAATGTCATTCTTTTAAAAGATTTGGCTAAACCGAATCAAGATTTCATTATGCTGTAAGATGCAAAAGACTGTAAAATGGGCCTAAATACATTTGCAAATGTGCCGTTGATAGGCGAGTATGTTTGTTTACTATTCAGTTTGTTAATACAATTCATGGTTTATATAACTGACTAGACCTAATCCCCCTCCACACATAGCTTATACTGCCTTGTGACTCCCCCCATTTGTTCAGAGTCTAGTCTAATGTCATGTAAATGGTTGTGGGTGGTGTGCAGAGCCGATGTGCTGTGAATCATGGCTACGGGAAGTTGAGTGAGTGCTGACCTAACCTGAAAGCTCATCTCCTCAAACAGGACCCCCCCCCCCCTAAATAAAGTATGTGCACTCAGCTTTGAAAGTTCCAGCCATTTACCTCCCACTGCACTTAAGATGTAGTGTCATGTGGCTATCAGCAGACTGAGAAGTAACTTGCCTGGATGTCCACATGTCCCGTTCAGCAGAAGTTCAGAAATGTCTAGGCTATTCTCAAAAAAGATACATTTCAGTTCAGTTTTGTCGACTAGTGCGAAGTATAACTGGACAGTGACTCCCTGGTGGATGGGTGGGGACGTTTTTTCCACTGGAGAAGGACCAACTCAGCAGCCCCCGTGCTGTCCGATTCTGTCCTGTGATCACGCTTGTTGTAACTGGTGGTGTCACTTTTCGATGGTTCGTGAAAGTCAGGAGTGACCGTTTGAAGCCAAGTTGAGAAGAATCGACATTGTCATTATTACAGCCCCAAGGCCTCTACATCAGAAGCATGTTATGAATGGGCAACACCTGCTGTTTCCTTGGTTACCAGTAGACTACCTTCCATGTCTCTGAGAAGAGTTTTATCGTATTTGTCATACGTAATTAAAAACATGAAGTACTTACTCTGTACATAAATCTCATTTAAATCTACCTGTGTTTACTGAGCCAAAGTTTAATGATGGATTTTCCATATCAAATGTTTTCCCATATCCTAACTTGCACAAGGTACAACTGTTCTATCTCTGAAAAAAACACCCTTGTGAAGCAAACACATTATTTATATTTAATGAGATTGTGTTTTGTTGTTTTTAACAAGAAATTGACTTCATGGAGGGTTACTGTTCACTTGCAGTATGTAAAAGTGCAGTTTTCATCATAATGGGTTTGTACAGAAATGTTTGCTATGTAGTGTCTTGGAGAAGGTGCATGTTAATATGATGTGGAGTGCAGTTACATTTAGGCATTTTTTAAATGAAGTTAAACTTAAGACCAACTGCAATATAGTCAAAGGGAATGAGACCATACATTTTTTAGAATGCCGTCACACACACACACAGAGGCTCTGGGGCAATCCGTGTATATATGCAGTGCTTGTGTCGATGCGTGATGCTGATGTCAGCATTGTTTTCATGCCCTGCTATGATGAAATTAAGTGTCTTTACTCAGCCAGGACAGACCAGCCTTTGCCTGGACTTGCCAATATTCATAAGTGTAGGCCTACTAATCAATTCCAGAGGATGTATTTCAATGAACTAATGAGTAAAAAAAAATCATGCAAAATTGCATTATAAATGCATCAGAAAATAAGAAGACCCGGAAGTATTTGAACTGTGAATTTTTTTCCCCAACAGTACTAACCATGTGGTTAAAATATATAATTATTCCCTACTTCTTATGCATTCATGCGAGATTTTTGCAATTTTGCATTTTTTTTAAATTACAAATGTGCTCTTATTTAGTAAACCATTTAATAGCTATTCAGTTGAAACTGAAGTGTATAGGTGTTTTTGCACTTTGTAACTTTTCCCCCGTCTTTTCTAAAATGCATTCTATCTAAAGGGATCCTGTAGCTAGTTATTTGCATGTTTGCTTAAGCGACATCAATCGTCATACGCCGTGTTATGGGTCAGACACGTGGCAAGAGGTCATTGTACTTTCGTTGTTCCCCAATCCATGAGACAGAGCAGTGGGTGTTTGTTTGTTTGGGTCTCAGCATTGGAATGAACTTGTTTCAAAAGTCCAGACTGCCTCAAACTATCAGACCCCCAAGTTCCCAAGACAACTCACTGAAGAGAAAACAGTAAAATACCCTGCTCGTTCTGAGAAGATACTCTTACTTGAATTTGACTGTAAACCACCTTTCCCCGCTTGTCATATGAATAAATGTTGTAACCTTGTGGTGACATATTGAACGTTTGTTTAAAATGCTATTTCATACCGATTGTGAATGTTAGAGGAAAAAAAGAAATGGATGAGTAGTCAAGTGTCCCAAAGCAGATGGGCAGCTTGTGAACTTTTGCTCCTTTAATGCCAAACTTAGGCCAGGCTCTGTAAGTGGTATAAGCATAATCTCCCATGAACACTTCAGGAAACCTTAACCAGACACACAGGGAATCATTTGAAGAATATCATTTGAACAGGGCTTTATGAATCGTTTACAGCAGATATCCAGAATGCCCCTAAGTAATGCTAATCATTTTTAAACATAATTGTACTGCTAATAACAGGCCAGAAACAAACAAAACGACTTATGAAAACCCTTTGCATGAGAGCGAAATAGCAGCCCAATTTCAGTCCATTCTAATATAGAGCTGTGGATGATATTTGGCCTAAGGCAGCATTATGTAGTAAAACACTAACTACTACCTTAAACAGCTTTTTCATTCCTGTCTGTTATTCATTGCTGTTTAATAAGACGATTGCTTTGTACCCAGTTTCTCAAATATTGTATGTTATATAAATGTACAAATAAATTTTATTTCAAATGGAGAGTATTTCCCAAGTATCCCTTCCTGGAAAAGCGTGAATAAGGCTACACTGGTTGAGTTTGGGTAAAATGCTAAAATTGAGTGCCATAAATAGATTAGACTCCACCACAGACACTTATAGTATAAACAGTTTGATGGATTTTCCAAGAAAATTTATAGTATTGGTCTAAATGGCTACAGTAACTTTCAGGGCCGTGCTCAAAGCTACTCACAGCAAAGCCTTCTCCTGGAACCTATGACCTTCAGGGTCACTAGTCCATGTCATTAACCAGCACGCTAGCCACAGGCATTCCCCATCGTTCCTCGCTCTCTGTTGGCGCCGGCCGCTACCCGCCTGGACCCTCCATGGCTTCGAGCCTTAGACACATGTGTGCCAGCTTCTGAGTCAGTTTCACCAGGCACACAATGCTAACCCCACCCAACAGCATCAGCGTGGACCAGCACATGCACTGCAGCACCAGCCAGCCATCGTACTTCCTGCTCAAGACAGCCTCCTTGGGGTGGTCCTCCGAGCGAGAGTAGCAGCTGAAAAGTCTGTCCTCTTGCTTCAACAGCCAGCTCTGAATTCTCAGAGTCTCCTCTAATACTTCTTTTTTATTTCTCTGGCATTTGGGTACAAAGAAACACTAAACAGGAAACAGGAGGGATCACTAGTATAGAACATGTAAGTACATCAAATAAAATGTGGGTGTAGTTCCCATGCTTGCATATGTGATTTATGATAATTGGTATCTATAAATTGGCCATAATCTGTGAGTATCTGTCCTGTGATTCACTGCCATTTCATCCAGGGTTCCTGACTCATGTTCTGTCCTGGATTTAATGGTCGTGGATGGATGTCGCACATCAAAACACAGTATATGAAGATGTAAGCCGTAGCGCACCTTTTGGACAAGGTCAGAAGCTGCTTCCTTGTAGCGTAGCACAACCTCACGTCCAGAGTGAGAGAAGTTCACCAGCACCTTCAGGCATGGGTAACTGCACTGGTCTCTGCAGTCCACCTGATCACTCAGGAGATCCACCTGGATCAGCTTGCATGTGGACTCCTTGGTCCAGGGGCTGAACCATCACAGGGCGAGAGATGGTTCTCATAAGCAGTTTTATTTCATAATTCTCCATTATCTGTTGTTGTGTGCAAATCTCTTGGATACTTTGGCAGATTCAGAGGGCCAGGAACTTTATAGGGACCCCTGAACACAAAAATAATACATGGACAGTACATGCCTCCCCCCCCCCCCAAACATTACATTTTGTTAGGCATTTGTATTTTGTTATTAGCTACAATCAGAATGGGAAGATTCATAAGAATATGAACAATGGTTCCCTCAAAGTAAGCTGCTCTTCTAATTCAGCAATTTTTCCAATGAGGGAAACAAAAGACCTTTGGGAAGGTTATTGACATGCCATATATGGGCTTTTGGTTCTGGGTATGCCCTACGAAGGAAGATTAAAGCAAGCTCTACTGAAAGCGCTTTTGTGATTCTGAGAATCTATCTTCCTTCTCGCACATAGATGAAAATGCAGAGATGCATGCAGGCTGGCCTTACAAAATTCATTATAAACAGACATATTCCTGTGGCGTATTTCAGCTGATCGGAGCTCGACCTGTTTAGGTAGGGTCTCACGGTGGTGAATCCGAATAAGAAGTACATGAGCACAGAGAAGCCAATCATGGCGAAGCCCAGGATGACGGCCCTGTCCTCTCCCACGCTCGACGTGGCTGCCTGTGATGTCCACTCCCGTCGCCTGCTCAGGACACTCGTCTCTGCCATCGAGTAGATGCTCTGTCTGTGCAGGTAGTGTATAGGTTAAGAGAGTCTACATACAACCAGAAGATTGGTGAAGAGGTGCCTGCTGTTTGACTCAAGAAATTAACTTTAAGTGAATTAATTCTGAAGATTTTCAGCTTCAAAAATGGGAAATTGTAAATCCTTAGGCTATGCAAGATTCCATGCAATTGTTTTAAGTGCAAAAACTAAAAACTAACCATTAAAAACACAATTTAGAGTCATTGTCCTCGATGGGCATAATGAAAAGGTTCAATTTCAACCACAAATTCCAGATCCACAGAAAAATATAGGTTAGATATGGATGGATGCAGGCTTATACCCCTGATCCCTAGTTAAATTGCGTGGTTTGGAAGGGCTACTCTAGATAACCTTGAAAAAGAGCAACATCTAGCTGCAGACATACACAAAGCTTACATCAGGAAGGAGAAAGTATCTTACTTCAGATAAAAGTAGTGAAATCATACAGAGTAAAGTTAGGGGCCCCGTCTTACCTAGCCTTGTTTCGGCGAGCGTTCAGGAGGTTGATATAAACAGGAACGCTGAAAGATCCACGGTGAGACACAGAGTCCTGCACCATTCCGTGCCGTCCTACTCCTTCTAACAGAGATGACAGACAGTTCCAGTCTTCCCAGCACTCCCTTTACAGGTAGGGTGTTCTGGTGTGACCCAGAGCCAAAGGCCTAGGGTACTCTGTGTGCTCACACAGCGTCTATAGGGAGTGGCGCTGCTGCCATCACCTGGGCAACGATGCTGCCACAGGAAAGGAAGGTATACTCCCAAAGGCTCTCCCTAGATCCCTAGAATTCCCTCCTGTGCAGAACGTCTTAAGAAGTCTGTTTTCATAACACTTCTCCTTGCCCTTCCATATAACAAAATGAATGAAACTGAAAATTTAACCCAATCAGTTTGATTTCTTTCCACACAAACCATGTCAATAACTTTTAATTACATCCTTCAAAATATTAACTAAGGTGAAGAGAATAATTAAAAAGAACTGAAATAAATGTTACCGCAATGGATGCAAGGCCACATGCCTTTGCATGGTCGTACTGGTCACTGAAGTCCTTCTGCATACCATAAGCTCTAATCGCTTAATGATTTGCTCCAGTGGCACCAGCTGAGATGCACATTGCAGCTACATCAACATATCAACTATGCATAACTTTCCAATCAAAACACCCCTTTTGTTTTCTGTTTTCTCCGCACAGAAAGAATAAACAGAAAGTAAAAAGGAAGGTTTGGTGCTTTATTAATGATTATACATATTTTATGGCATCGGAAACATACAGGCAAATTACAAGCAAAACACAGCTTCCATGAAAGCATGACTCAAATGATCTAATTCTTTCAAATGCTTGTGATAGTTTTGGTATTTCAATTATTGATAAATGATGACAATAAATAGTATTTATAAATAGATTTTATGCCCCATCTCCTTGCTTCAGAAATCCATCCATCCATGCATTTTCTGTAACCACTTATCGTATTCATTGTCGATCCGATCCTGTGGGTGCGCATATATAAATAAATATATTATTATTCATATAATAATAATTATAATAAAAATAATATTCCAGTCAGCAAGGTGGGCTCAGATGGAGTCTCACAATATTGGGGTACACCCTGGACAGGATGCCAGTCCATTCCAGATACACACAAGCATACGCTTTTTACCCAGTACAACTCCCCCGCCAAGGCAGCGTACAGAAATGTAGAATAAAACAGAAACAGTGCCGTCTATTGGGGAAACATTGCCTACACATTACCATAATACTTTAATTACATACACGGTTGAGCACGACGCAGTATTAAGGCTTCCTAAAAAGAATCAAGAACAAGGTTGGATAAAAAAACCTACAGTCAGGCAGACTGCCAGTATAACTGCGAAACACTAAATCAAGCGGACGAATGTCATGAAACAGCATAAATGTACTTTTTGATTATCAATAGTACTCGTAAAAACAACAAGAAATAAACACATTTTAATAGCACGAGGAAAATGAAACTACATACATACATATCATTTTCGAAGAAAAATCTTATATAATTTTAGTTAGTGTCGAATATAAATATTTACTATAAGAAAAGCCGCCACTTCCGGAAGTGCAGGTCCCGAAGTTCTTCCGGTTCAAAGTTCAGGGGTTAAACACATGTCGGCGCGTTAGCAATGAATAGTGTCGCTGTCCATATATAATCTCATTTTGGAATACATTTAAAGTATATACAACATTTTAAAGGAACGCAAAATTAGGATAAAGAAGGAAAGTGGCCACTGAACAGCAAATTTAGCGAAATCGTAAGTTCGCTTAATCACTGTATTGTACAAATTGTGTGAAGAGAATAATTGAATGGCATTTCATTTGGGAAATTATGTTATACATTCTTCTATGCGTGTTTTAATTTGGATTAACACAAAGTTATTTCGTATAGCACAAACTTTGGTAGTAATCTCATAATTTTCGTTTGCTATCTGTTCTTTGTTTTATGTGTCGTTTGATTAATATTTTTATTTCGTTAATCGAAATTGATGCAGGGGTAGTCTTTCATGAATGTTTCGACATTCTGACGTGCTCATGATAATATTTCCATAGTATGTATTTTCGAAAAGTACAGGTCGATAAACATCTTATCTCTTTGTTTTTCCCCTCAGGCAATATAAGTGTCGAACGGAACGCCTATCTTGTCCTGTGTGTCAAGTTCAGGACTGAAACGAAATGGCAGGGATTTTGTTTGAAGACATATTCGATGTGAAGGACATTGACCCTGATGGAAAGAAATTTGACAGAGGTAGGGAATTCTAGAGTTTAATTGAATTACATAAATTGAAACGCCTGCCCACTGTTGTGTTTTATCAGCGGTGTCAGCTTGTTAGTAAATGCAGCCAAACTTGTCCGTGGCGATGTTTAGATTGAGAAAAAAGACAACTGTGTAGGCTATGTTTTTAAATACTATGTCCATGGGGAACATCAGAGTTCCCCATGGTATTGACCACTGATTTTATCTTTGCAGTGTCTCGTCTTCATTGTGAGAGTGAATCTTTCAAAATGGACCTCATTCTTGATGTCAACATTCAGATATATCCTGTAGACCTTGGTAAGACCTAATGCACATAAGAGGTAGTACATATGGACAAACGTATTGGGACACCTGGCCGTTACACCTACAGGAACTTTTATGACATCCCATTCAAAAATCCATAGGCAACAATATGGAGCTGGTCCCCACTTTGCATCTATAACAGCTGCCACTCTTCTGTGGAGGATTTCTACAAGATTTTGGAGTGTTTCTGTGGGAATCTTTGCCCATTCATCCAGAAGAGTGTTTATGAGGTCAGGCACTGATGTTGGAAATGAAGGATTGGCTCACGATATGTATTCTGGTTCATCCCAAAGGTGTTTGCTGGGGTTGAGGTCAGGGCCCTGTGCGGGCCAGTCAAGTCCTTCCACAACAGACTCAATGAACCGTGTCTTTATGGGCCTTACTTTGTGCACTGGGGCTCAGTCATGCCAGACCAGCAAAGGGCCTTCCCTAAACTGTTCCCACAAAGTTGGAAGCATAGAATTGTCTGAAATATCTTGGCATGCTGCAGCATTAAGAATTCCCTTCACTGGAACTAAGGAGCCTAGCCCCACCCCTGAATAACAGCCCCATACCATTATCCCTCCTCCACCAAACTTTACAGCTGATGCAATGCAGTGAGGCAGGTAACGTTCTCCTGATATCTGCCAAAGCCAGATTCAACCATCAGACTGATAGACAGAGAAGTGTGCTTCATCACTCCACAGGACATGTTTCCGCTGCTCCAGTGTCCAGTGGCGGCGTGCTTTACACCACTCTATCTGACGCTTGGCATCGCCCTTAGTGATGTGAGGCTACTCAGCTATGGAAGGCCACTCCATGGAGTTCCTGGTGCACAGTTTTGTGCTGGGGTCTGGAAGTCTGGAACTCTGCAGTTATTGAGTCAACAGAATGTTGACGACTTTTACACACTGTGCAACTCAACACCTGATGACCCCGCTCTGTTACATGTTCTGCATCTTTGTGTCTGAGTTTCTTGTTCGTAAAGGCTCCACCTTTTAATAATACCACTTACAGTTGGCGTGGAATATCTAGCAGGGAAGAATTTTCATGAAGGGACATTGTAAAGATGGCATCCTTTGACAGTACCACGCTTGAATCCATTGAGCTCTTCAGAACAACCAATTCTTTCACAAATGTTTGTGAAAATGACCACGTGTCTAGGTGCTTGATTTTACCTGTGGCAATGAGTCTGAATGAAACACCTGAGTTCAATGATTAAGAGATGTCTCAATACTTTTGTCCATGTAGTGAATAAATGATGCAAGAGGTGAGGCCTAAATTGAGATATTTCCTCCTTTCTGTAAAAGCATATCATTGCTTTATAACGCTTTACATTAACTTTACCCATTCATACTACATCCATTGTACCTTCATCATGCATTTATAATGCATTCATATAAAATTCATTGGCAGAATGTAAGTATACCTTAACAAAACATACCTCAACAACTTCAGTATACATGACGAACATTATACGATTATAAAGTTTATCGTTTAATGTTCGTTATTAATGTATATTAAAACTGTTAGGATGTTTACATGCTACTTATGAATGTTCTATGAATGCATTATAAAGGCATTATGAAGATACAGTTAACGTAAAGCATTACTCATATGACCAAACTGCCGTTACCTTGCAGGAGACAAGTTCCGATTGGTCATCGCGAGTACTCTGTATGAAGACGGCACTCCGGACGATGGAGAGTATAACCCCCAGGATGATCGCCCCTCGCGGTAGGTTCTTCTTTCTCGACCCGCTTAAGACTGCCCGTCTTCCTCTGCATTTGGTAGCAGGCTTTACCTCTGTACTTTGGGCAGGGCGGACCAGTTCGATTACGTGATGTACGGCAAAGTGTACAAAATTGAGGGCGATGAGACGTCCACAGAGGCGGCTACACGTCTGTAAGTATCCTGCCACTCCTTTTCTTTTTCAGGTATTGGTCTGTAGTTCATTTCTTTCACCGTGCCTCTGTCCACCCCCCCCCCCCTCCCAGATCGGCGTACGTTTCCTACGGAGGTCTGCTGATGAGGCTGCAGGGAGACGCCAACAACCTACACGGCTTCGAAGTCGACTCCCGGGTGTATCTGCTTATGAAGAAGCTGGCATTCTGAGAGCACCAGCGTTTGTTTAGCAGCTCCATCACTGTGAAGCGAATTTGCTGAGAACATTCAAGTGTTTTACACCACTGTAGACGCTAGAGATGCTGCTGGTGCTCAGTGCTGTTTTGTTAAACCATGTAAATAAATATGTTTTTTATATGTATAAGTAGGGTTCTGTTTGGTGTATGATGATATTTTATTAATCCTCATCGGGAAATTTTCTTGTCTACCCGTCTTGCTCTCCATGACACACATATGTAGGTAAGAATGTGCTTAGCAGTGAACGGCATAGAGCTGGGGTTCACGGCCTTGCTCAAGGGCCCGGAGACATGCCAAGGCTGGGCTTGAACCAATGACCTTCTGATCACAGGCCAGGAGGCATAGCTCCCTGGCCTCCGAGTTGTGTATGAATATCACACAAAGTTGGATCCCTCTTAACAATTGCGCTTCTGATAATATATTTCTTTTCTGTAACTGTTATTGTTTTACATGTAACAGAAGAAATCAGTGCCGAGTTTATGGGCAAGTTATGCTGCCAATCTGCTCCGACGTCATCTATGGTCTTTTAAAAAATGCTGCACAAACGTATGAGTTTATAAACTTGAAGTCAATGGAAGGAACTCGATAAGAAGTGAAAAGGAGATTATATTTTTTTTATTTGTGCATAATATTATCCTGATATCTAGATATCTAACTCTTCTGGAATTCCAGTGTCTTTGAGACCATGGCTGGTTGGAGATAACTTTTTCTGAGTCACTTAATTCTGTGTAGTGGGTGAGGGACTTAAAGGTTATGGCTGTACCGACAGCGACACGGTGAAAGCAGAGTGCAGCAATGAGACTACGACTGCAGGTGAGAATGAAATATGAGATGGTTACCCATACCGATGGTAAATTATAGATTGAACTCAGAGTAGCCCTATCAGGTGCTGCTATTCGGGAGGACAAAATACTAGCAATGGAAAAAATGTTAAGTTGTTCTGTGGGGTGTGAATCTATAAAGGAAAAACTTTCAATTATACGTTATGTTGGCTCTTATTTAATAGATTCTTTTCATTCCTTGCGCTTAAGTGCATAACTTTAGTTCTACTTTGAACAACAAACCAATCTAATGAATATATCCATTGATATCACCGTCAGTCCGCACGAGGATGGTTATGTTACTTTAAGCATATTTTTTTTTCTTAGTTTTGTGGCTGGTACAGCTACATTTCTCTTACAACTTCCCCCCGATGGAAAAAGCTCATTTACAGCTGCTAATCGTAACAGGACGCAGCATCTGCATCATTAACTAAGTGATTCAGTTGCAGGACGTGCGGTACGATCGCGTCCCTTACTGCATGCGGTATAGGGTCGCGTTGCTTTCCCATAATTCCTCTACGCTGCATTTAATTCATACAAAAGGCTTTCCAGGCGATTAGGGCTGGAGATGATTTCTTGAGTATGGAGTACCAACAAAAACGACAGCTCACCTTCGTGACAGTTGGATTAATCTTTCTTATGAGCGGTATCGAGTATGGTACGTTTTAACATCGGACTATATCTTTTTCCTATGCTATCCCATATTTCAATGAATGGCGATGAGTACAATTCTCATATATAGAATAATGTGTTATTTATATACCTTTACATTTAAAAAAAATGTAATTTCGTTTGTCATTAATAAAATCTAACCTAAAATCTATATATAAATCCAGAGGGGGAAATAGCATATGGTTATTGTCAAGTTCAAGGTAGTGAAAATGTTGAAGCAAGTTTTATGTAGCTTATGAACGCGAAATTAGTGGGGTGGCACTTAGCATAGAAAATTTCATTAAATTTTACTCGCATCTAATGATGCAGGAAACTTCCAGCCTGCTGAAGTAAATGTTGTAAAACGCTTCTGTTCCCACTCCCGTTTTCTCTTTGAGTGAAATCAGCAGAGCTTCACCTATAACACAGTCGGAGCTAAGTTATTTTTACTTAACTGATATTTAACAACCTCACTGAAAGATTCTCGCTCATTATATTTTATGTTTAACTTGCTTTAAATTGGTCTCAGATAAGTTTATCACCTGGGACAGATCATAAGTGACACATCTGCACAGCTGCCGATCAAAGCTTGCTGCCGTAAGAACATGCCAGGAGTGCAGTGGGCTCTACACTGTCACCTCCACGTAGTTAGCTTTGTGCCAAGCTGCACTGGGCAGACAATTGTCAGCACATCTAGGGGAATTCACTGTACTTTCAAGTTTAAGATCGGAATCTTCAGCTTGTGACGTCACTCGTTACTGGGTTTGATAGATTTTTCGTTCTTTCCGAGGGCCTACAGTGTAATGCTCAGTCACAAAATTTCAGTTACCCAGTAACTCTCAGGTTGACTTCAGAGGGCAGCCTCATCGTAACAGTGGGCTAGCGTAGATCCTGGACTGCCAACTTCCACACATCCGGCGTAACGCTCACACTTTCAGACTCTCACGCTCGGGAAAATAATCTTACGGCTTCCCCATGATTGTAGCCTACAGAACTAGCATGAGAGACTATTTAAAGGCCTTTGCAGGTGTTTTGAGTTAATTAGCTGATTACAGTGTGGCACCAGGTATCTTCAATACTTAACCTTTTCACAATATTCTAATTTTTTGAGATACTGAATAGGGGTTTTCATTAGTTGTCAGTTATAATCATCAAAATTAATAGAAATAAACACTTGAAATATATCAGTCTGTGTGGAATGAATGTATACATTATTCAAGTTTCATTTCTTGAATGGAATTAGTGAAACAAATCAACGTTTTGAAGATATTCTAATTATATGACCAGCACCTGTATTTACAAAGTAATAAAACTGTCACATACATGTAAATGTGTGTGCATGTGCATGTAGATTAGTCTCAAATCGAAAATCTCACTCCAGCCAGCTGACCAATGCTGGCACCCCTGTAGCTCACAAGAGCTGTTGCTAAACTGAGGCCGGAATAATAATATTTCATAATTCTTCTGACTTGCAGCTGTGATCCTACCCACCATATGGAAGTACCTGCAGATCCTTGAGGCACCGCCGTACTTCCTGGGTCTTGGCCTGTCTGCGTTCAGTTTGAGCGGGTTGCTGTTCGGACCACTATTTGGCCACTGGTCTGATCGGACCTGCACCACCAAGAACATCATCCTCCTGGCCAATGTCTTCGAGATCGTCGGCACGTTCCCATCTTAAAGAGCAAATCTTTCATCAAAGCTATAGTCACTAGCCCCTAATTTTATCGTAACATCGGTACAATGTTTTAGGATATAGCATACTGTTACTATACTGTTGTGGCTTTTAAATCCTCCACTGGCTCCCCAAGTTTATGTGGGTTTTCTTTGGAAAATCTGTTTTTTTTTTTTTTTTTGTTTCCACACAATCCAAATTAAATATGTAACTTTGTGTTCGTCCTACCATAACCGCGTGTTCCAACCAGAGTTGGAATCGCCATTTTATGTTCCAAAATTCCCAACAAACCCCAAATGTCTACAAACAAGATGGATAGGCATTCCTTCAAAATGGATCAATAGCATGATGAGAATGTAGAGTATTCAATGGTCTTTGTATGAAACTATTCAGTGTTTCTGAAAAGCTATAATTTGGTCTCAACCCCACTGCAAATTTTCTTCCTTCACACAGAAAATAACACGATAAGCCAGAAATTAATATTTTGTTTATATTGAAACAATGCGCCATATCATGACTGCAAAATTTAGTTGAGACTGCTCGCTTGTGTTTCTTACTTGGCCCATGATAGTAAACTATAGACTTCTATGCTGCCTATATAAATAAACTGTATGGTAACTCTTATAATCTTATAAGCTCACACTCTGCTCTTTTCCCCTTTCCAGGTAACTTCATGTATTTTATGGGCTATTCCAAGTGGCTTCTCCTATCAAGCCGGCTCGTAGCAGGTATGCATTTTTAGAAAGTTCTCATTTGCCGACAACAGCCATATGCTGCCATTAGCATTAGCTTCAGTGCCCAGATATCGGGACTTCTGCTTAACCTCACCACGCAGGGATCGGAGCCGGGGCTGGTTCCTCCATATTCGGGCTCCTCACACGGATCACGTCGTCAGAGAATCGCGCCACAGTCTTCGCCACCGTCATGGCCTGCCGCCAAGCCGGACTCCTGATTGGTCTGTTTCCCCTGCTCTGTGTCCAGATGGGAATCGCTGTTCTTTTAAGTCTGTCTTCTCACTCCCGTGTTCCCACGTTGATCAGTGCTCATCACGCCTATTTCCTCATCTCCGTAGGTCCAGCGTTCAATATCTTTTTGAGGCTCTGCGATTTCCAGCTGGGTCCCTTCATCGTGAACAAGTACACATCCCCAGGGGTAAGATATAATAGAAACTGTTAATTTACCAAACATTAGTAAGTCTGCCCAAAATAATTTATTCAGGTACCACACAGGGGATTTTTGCTTACACAAATACGTTCTTAGGGCAGAATGGAAAATGATTGGTTCAAAAAGATAACCAATCAGATTATAGAGTCAGATGTCTCTAGTTCTCTAGTTGCTTAGACCCACCTCCTCTACAATTTGATTGGCTATCTCTCCAATCCAATCATTTTCCCTTCTGCCCTCAAAACATTTTGTGTAAATAAAACAAGCACTTTGTCGATGGGAACAAGTGAGGTGAATCTCCTGAGAATTAAACTTGCCTCGTTCTGGTCATACTGTAAGTCCAGCTCAACCTACTGCTCCACCTACTGTCTTCACGTGTATTTCCCTATGTACTACTGCATCACTACTAATCACCCCTGATGCAGGGTTGGAGGTATGGTGTACTCTGTGCATAGTCACCCTTCTTTACGCCGCCGTGCTTGTCTCCGTGCTTCATTCTCCTCCTGCTAGCTCTTCATGAGCATCGTGTGGGGCCTGCTGGAGTTGGTGGTTCTGTTTATGTACTGGGACCAACCACCTCTCGACCATGGGGGCCATGGGATGAATATGGAAGAGGTGGAGCTGGAAAAACCCCTGGTGACCAATGAAGAAACAGAAGACTCTGAGTTCAGGACCTTCATCAGTACCGAACAGCTGGAAGTTCAGGGTGTTGCCAATGGCCCATCACCTCCTCCATCACCTCCTCCATCACCTGCCCGCTCTCTCCTTCTAAAGGATGAGTTCCCTAACCCCTTCCCGGACTTTAGTGCCAGGAAAGGTGCCCCATAGATTTGGCTAAAGGAGTGACAGAGTGTGCGGGTTTTGAGAATTGTCTCTCTCGCATGTTGATACCTTGCATGAATTTTAGCATCAATTTGACAGCCGTCATTGGTTTGACAGAAGAATCGTGTGGCCAAAACTGATTAAAAATACATTTCAGTTGACCCTTCTACATTGTGAGGGTTTGGGGCACAGGGTCCCTGCAATCTGCACACATTTTTTTTTTGGCAAAGAGACACGAGAAATTCAAGATACAAAGATCCCTGTGAGATATCACAGAAGAGGCCGTCGTAAATACGCTTGACATTTCCGAACCAGCACTGTACATATATTTAATGCATTAATGAGCTGAACGTTTTGCGTGCTGTCTGCGGCTTCCGCAAAACTCCCAAAAAATGCCCATTTTATTTCTTACGTGACCTCCCTGGGGAAGGTTGCCATGCAGAAGGGTCGACTGTCTATCAACATTTTGTCTGTTAAAAATAAGCACACTAAAAAGTGCATAGTAACTCCCTGTCTGCAGGGATGGGGGTGAATTCCGCCCCCCCTCCCCCGTTCTTTTGGGCTCCAGTTTCCGCTCACCATCCCAAAACACGTTTTTGCAAAAAAAAAATTGCCTGTAGCATGTCTGCCCTGTCCGCATTTCAGAAGAAGCACTTATGTAAGATAGATTGATCGTCACGATAATGATGCTCTGGTCCCTTCCTCCGTCCCCGTAGAATTCCTGAGGGAGGAGGTGTTGCTGCTGTTGACTACCCAGTTCATCACCCTGTTTAATCAGACGGCGCTGGAGGTGGGAGCCTGGCGCTCTATCCTGGCGCTCGTGCCGACACCCAAACAAGCAGCCCTTTCACCTTGTTTACGCTGCACCAGTGGGACAAAAAACACAGATTATCACACTGGTCATCGTGATTCATAGTGACGTTTATGGCACATAACTACATCTCTGGGGAGTTTAAAATGATGCAAAGAATCCTGCCCTACAAAAGTTAAATGTAGTAACTACATTGACACTGCAACTGAGAAAATGGGCTTTGGAGTTTTTTGACTGTCCAGCTGTATGTGTGATATGTAGGTAACTGATAGTGTTTTCTTTTTATATTGCCATGAGATAAAACTGAGCCTAAGAGACCTGACTTTGGTCAAATTTTTATGAAATAGTCAGTAGAGATCAAATGCTGATATGTAAATTTTAAAATTGTGTATATAACGCTCACAGAATGTCTTGGGACGCTTTCTTAATTCAGTAACAATATTGCAATTTTACGGGTTTAATAACAAAAATCGTTACTCTATTGTTTTTCAAAACTAAACATTATATCATATTAAAAACAACCAGTAATTTTTAAGTAAAACATTCAAATAGTAATAAATAGAAACTCAAGTTACAATTCTAAACGAGCTAAGAGTAAAAAACAAAATCACTGACAAGCAGCCTCACTGGGTGCTTTTTAATTAGCAACACCTCTGCAACAACAACATCAAACATTTACATTTAGTATCCATTTGGGAGCCAGTGACAACAATTTCAATTACAGTAATAGCAAAATGGCAAGAACAAAATTGAATGAGTCAGTCAAACAAAAATGACACTTAAAAAACCAAATGTCTATGCAGTAGGTATGTGCAGATATGTAAGCATTGCTTGTCAATGGACTGTTTTTATGAAACCAATAAATTAGCAACATTTGCAGAATTACACAAGTGTCCCCAGACTTTTTCTGAGCACTGTTATACAGTATATAACTATAGATATATAAATAGTAAATAATATAATTACATAAAAGATACAATACTGAGAAATCAGGCTCAGCTTGCAGCCGACACTGGAGCTTAAGCTCTAGTCGGGCTTTGTTGAGCCCATGTGGCTGTTTTACAGACCATGGTGACCCCCCTGACACAGAAGTACTTTGGCTTTGGCGAGCTGCAGAACAGCATGATGTACTTCCTGTGCGGCGTGGAGGTCATCGCTGGCTTCCTGCTGGTGCGCTGTCTCAGTCGCTGCCTGGCTGAGCGCCTGCTGCTCGCCCTGGGACTGGCCATCTGCAGCATCTCCTGCGCCTGGTGCCTCGTCTTCCTCACTGACCCCCGAGGTAAGCCCCATAGAGCAGTGTCCCCCAGTCCGGTCCCCGGGGGGGCCCCCAGACGGTCCACATTTTTGCTCCCTCAAAGCTCAGAAGTGTGGACTGTCAGGCAGGAAGCTGGGAGGGAGCAAAAACATGGACCGTCTGGGGGCCCCTGGGGACCGGACTGGGGGACACTACAATACAAGAAGACTTATATGCCTGCTAGTGCCCATGTGAAGCATGCCAGGTTTGACCTTTTATCTTTTAAATAATTCAAGTAAAAATTTATCCAATGCAGGTTTAAGTCTTTAAGTCTTAAACACTATTACTTTATTCACATCCCTTGGTTGTATAAATGTTTATTTTTTCTGCTATGCTAGGTAACACATGCTTGTTGTGGGTATGACCTTGTACCATAATGGCTTCCAGACCTTGGAAGGGCAGAGTACTTTGGATAAACTAACTAACCAAAGTGGACCCTTTAATCCTGCACACCTCCTGCCGCTCTGTTCCTTCCCCCCCCCCCCCCCCCCAGGTGGATACCCCTGGCAGTTGGCAACGTTCATCACGGGGGTGTTCCTGCAGCTTCTGGGTCTCCCCTTTCTCGCCGTCTCCCAAGTGTCGCTTTTTTCTAAAGTTACCTCGGCGAAGACGCAAGGTGAGCAGCGCTGCCCTCTGCTGGCTGTCAAAATGACCGCGGAGCGTCACGTAGGGCTGAAAAATGATGCTGGAAATTGAAAACCGACCAATAAAATGACATTTAAAAATGAGAGCAGTATTTTCATATTATTACCATCCATATTATTTAACAATGGCAGTACTTCCTTCCAGGTCGTTCATGTAGCTATATACCACAACCGTGAGACATAAAATTCGTAAGATTTGTTCAGTTATTAATGTCGCATGACAAATGTCATATATAATGCCTTCTGCTCAGTTTAGGAACTCGGAGGCAGCAGAAGAAGGCATTCCAGATACCCAGCTAATGAGACTTACTCTGCATTAACCTTTTACTTATTACTCAGCGGTAACATATCAGTCTGTAAATAGGGCAGAGAGGCTGGCGTTAAATAAACAGTCTTCGCTCTGTGAGGGTTATTTTCCACATTAGTGGTAAGTCTCTGACAGCAGTTTGCTGATGGAAGCAAGAGGGAGGTGTCATTGTTAATGAATGTAACCAAATCCTAGCCTGACTGTGTGTGTGTGTGTGTGTGTGTGTGCGTGTGCATGTGTGTGTGTAACCAGGGTTCAGCCAGGGCGTGCGACGCTCTGTGGGGGGGCTGGCCACCATTTTGGGCCCCCTGTGGGCTGGGGGCCTGACAGAGAAGCTGCATTTGATGCTGGGGCTGATGATGGTCTTGCTGGTCATGGTCTCGGTGAGTGCTCATTTTGTGTGTGTTTATGTGTCTGTGTGTGTGTGTGCGTGTGCCCCAGAACACTCTGCTCCCATACACTTGTTTTGATGGAGTATTCGGCCCTGCATTGGCTCGGCACCCCTTCCTGGGTTATTTCCTGCCCTGCGCACCCATAGTCTCTGGAAAATGGGAGTTCTCCTCTGACTTGCTCACTGGGGGGATTTGGGTGGGTCATAATGTAGAGTGCTTTGAGACAATGTAATCTGATGATAATGCGCCATAGATAAAAAATTTTATTGAAAATTGAGCTGAATGGGTTCTACCTCAGCCTCACATAGGACAAGTGGGTATGGAAAATTGGTGGATGGATGGATGGTTGCTGATTGCACTGTAATCAAGTGTCCTTTAATTATACTGCAGCTGCTTGTATGGCCGACAGTTTTGTCCAAAGTCATTTTCACTTGTGTGTACGCCTGCATTTATCATTGGAGCCGTTCAGGATAACTACCTTCACTCCCGGCTACAACACAATGGTCCTTCTCGAAAGGCTGCATTTGTAAACTTTGTAGATGACACGCCATATTTTAGATTATGAAAAACATGCCTGGGCCAAAGAATAACCCACTTTACAAATTATCCTTCCCTCACTTTGTAACAGATGTCAGAGATCAGTGACATCTGCTAGTGACAACTGTCTGTCCTTAGTTTGCTGTCTGTTCTTAATTTGGTTTAAATCAGAGCGGTCACGGAGCCTTTGTTAGATACCCTGGGGCAGCCGTGTCTGGG
>JAODUD010000043.1:10057088-10067405 GCA_026784285.1 Stomatorhinus walkeri | reverse complement strand
ATCCTCGGCAGGCCGTCCCGCTGCCACGGCAAACCGGCGTTCTGATCCTCGGCAGGCCTTCCCGCTGCCACGGCAAAGCGCTGTTCTGATCCTCGGCAGGCCGTCCCGCTGCCACGGCAAACCGGCGTTCTGATCCTCGGCAGGCCTTCCCGCTGCCACGGCAAACCGGCATTCTGATCTGGCCACGGGAGCAGCGTGCTCAGCAGTACTCTTCAAGGATGCCGTTCTCTCTCTCGCTCTCTCTCTCTCTCTCTCTCAAAGTCGGCCTATTACCTGAAACCAGATCTGACGTGGCTTGGGTGACAATAGCCACAACCCCTTTGCTCCCTCCGTCGCTTGGCTGCTCCGCAGCACATAGCATTAAAATGCCTGCAAATCGCTGTCTGTATCGCCGGTGATGGCACCTATAAAATATGCCACATCCCCCCCGATCTTGACTCGCGAAAACATCATGTAGGTTTTTTTAAGCGAACATTTATTATCTGCACCAAGTTTAATCTTAAATTCATTACACACACACACACACACATAGATGCCTCATTTGTTGGTAATATCTTATTACAGCAGACCCATTGGCCCCAGTGACATCTTCTGGGGTCTCTTTGGAAGTGGCCAGTCTGGACCAGCTGGCTGGGGGGGGGTCATGCCCAGAGCCAGAGGTCCATGCAGCAGATCCGCAGGCCCTCAGTATGATCACGTTTGCAGAAAAACCTTATTTGTGGGCATTAGAGTGTGACCGTAACACAAAGCCAGTGAGTCACAGAACTCATAAATCGGCATTACTGACTCAAAACCTACTTATTCGCCTGTAAAGCCACCAAGTGCGCCCCCCCCAAATGCAATAAGTTTGGGGGTGTAACCTGTGCACCCTACCCACCCCCCTTTGTCATACCTGCTTCTCTCCCCCAACGTCTGTTTGACTCAGCTGTGACCTCATTAGTCCAGCCACTGTCCGCTGCCATCAATCGATCCAATCAACACATAGATAAGGGCATTTGTGGGCGGGATCCTGGGTTTCGGGTGTCAGAGAGGTGTCTGGAGCAGCTTGGATAACAACCAGGATGTGTTTAGACTCTTTTAGCAGCGACGGAGCGTGACTCCACTGCCGACTCCTTCCAAACACGTGCTGAGTGACCGGGCGGGAGGTTAAACCCAGCGTGCAATCCTCGCTCGATTTCAATGTGCTTCCTATTGACAGGACCGGTGGACCAGAATACCAAACACAGCCAGACATCTCTAGGAATCCGAGCTATTCCAATATATTAAAGATTCTCCTTTCTGGTCAATTCCATTTATTCCAGGTGCTCGTGTCGATCAGCGGAGGGTCTCAGCTAGCCCAGCGTGGGATGGCAGGCGCAGATAACAGGATGGATTCACAAGGCATGAACCTGGTGCAGGTTTAGAATTTATGGTCCCATGTTCTGTCACGTTAACAGTGCACCATGACTGTCATGTGCACCAAACGCATCGGTACAACTGAAACCTGATGCCGCTGGTAGTATTTTTAATATGAGTCTTTTGATTGAAAACAACTGCAAGGATTCTATAAAATGCTCATCACCTTGAAGGTTCACCCCCTGTCGCTTCTGCATTCCATGTAAAATTCACTTTCCTTAGTGAAGTTTCTTTATAAAAGAGATCAGAGACACTGTAAGGCCATACCAGGGGAAGGATTTGCAGAGTGAGCGCCAGATTCGGCACAGCTACCCTGGGTCCACGTGTGGACCACAAGGGTCCAGATCTGAAAGTTTAATCAGGTGGAACCGGTTCGAATGGGATGTGGACGTTCTGGAAAAGCTGTCATTCCCCGTGGCTCCTGTCCGGGAATCGCCGAACCATCTAGCTGGCTGGTCAGCTGACCCAGGGCGATGCAGCCAAGGGGCCCGTCGGGGCAGAGTGGAGGAGGGGCCTCGGGCTACGAGAGTCCCCCAGGCCACATAAGATCACCTGGGCGGTGCGGCATGGGGGGAGGAATTATGTCATTAAGCACTAGAGCACATGTAGGTGGGAGACTGGGAGGAGGGGGGCTGTATCACTGGGGATCACTAATGTGAGCTGAAATGGAGAAGCAGACAAAGACTTTAATAGGAGAAAGAGATTTATGATTTCTATAAAAAGGAAGGAAGGATCGTACTGTTTATTTTGGGATGGCCCAGGGATACGTGAAGACGTGAGGCGGCCAAATGGCATAAGCAGTACAGCGAACAGTGTCAGCTTGTCAGTATTTTAATTTGAATAACACAGAGGGGACTGGCAGCAGATTTAAATGCTTTAATGACTTAAAAAGGGGGAAAGCCACCCATGTGGAAGGTGTGCTGAGTCTTTTCTGTTAATAACCGAAAGGTTAGTACATTATTATTTCTAACTAGATAAATATTACTCTGGGTGACATGGTGGCTCAGTGAGTAGAGTTGTTAGGTCAGACCTTGTGGGTTTGCAGCCTGCTTTTGCTCTGTGTGTGTGCAGTATGCATGTTCTCCCCATACAGGGGTCTGTGGGCTGTCTCCAGTCTCCGCAGGCAGTCCAGAAACACGCAGTGACGTGCACTGGCATCTCTAAGCGGCCTGTAGGGTGTGGGCATGTGCCTTGCAGTGGACTGATGTGCCCTGTAGTGGACTGGTATGCCCTGTATTGGACTGGTGTGCAAAGTAATGGACTGGGCACCCAGTACTGGACTGGTGTGCCCTGTAGTGGACTGGTATGCCCTGTACTGGACTGGTGTGCCCTGTACTGGACTGGGCACCCAGTACTGGACTGGTGTGCCCTGTACTGGACTGGTGTGCCCTGTATTGGACTGGGTATCCTGTGCACTTTGGGCTGGGATCCCTGGCCAGGATAAGTGGATGGATGGAAAATCTTCTGTCCCGATTTACCTCTTTGAAATTCAGTAATTGAATAATGTGTTTATAAAACGTCTGTCTGCTGCTTTTTAGCACTGTGAAGCCTTTCAGTACCGACTGCAAATCCCAGACCTGCACTTCGGAAGGCTCACGTAAATGTCAGCCACACAGTATTGAGGGATGGGGGGGGGGCGTGAAATCCGTTTGCCTGCGAATCTGTCCGAAAGCTGCAAACCCCAGTACAATGGCCTCCTACATTCCGTCGGCGTCGCCGTAATCCACAGGGGATCGGGAGAGATGCTTTTGTTCCATGGCGGGACATAGCTCAGAGATTAACATCGAGGTGTCCGCCAGTGCGGGCAGCACTGCACGGAAAGAGGCAGCAAAAAGGAACGCCGGCAATCCTGAAAGAGCGGCAGCCACGTATTGTGTGATTTCCCTCAGCGCAGGAATTACCTGCAAGTCCAGAGATGCAGTCCAGTACTATCCCTGCTTTAAGGATTTAAGGCCGTCATATCATTCTTTGCAAAGGCTTCTGGGATATGCTTTTTGTCTGCCACTTTCTGGCTGCTCTTTGCTTGAAGTGACGCTTGATGATTTAGAGCAGCTGGGTATATACTCTGCCGGTTCATTTTTGAGCACAGCAAGACCTGTAAAACAAGTATGAAATTTGCAGAAACTCATTCATTACCCAGTCTGTTATGGGAGTTATCTCTCACCAGGCAAAGGTCTCGGACGTAATGGACCTTTTGATGGCAGCGATCTATTACTGCCACACCTGCGTGCCATTGGATCAAAGGCATTGGCCTTGGCTGCACAGGTGCCCCACCCACCTCAGTGTACAGGGTGGGTCCACCGCTGGTGATGATGTCGTCATTGTAGTGGTCACATGGGATATGCTGCCAGCTCGTCTTTTCAGCAGTGTATAGACACTTGTCTTTCCGATTATCCAGTGCTTTATTTTATGAGTGGTGTGTGGCTTAGTGCTTTAGGATGCTGTGATCTGTAGGTCGCTGGTTCAAATCTCAAGCTCGGCAGATAGATTTCACTGTTGGGCCCTTAACCCTCAATCACTCCAGAAACTGCCTGATAAGTCTTTGCTAAATAAATAAAACCCCAAAACTGGCCCGATCCTCATCCGGACAGATGCTTTGTCGAAAACCTCGAACCAGCAGGTGAGGGCCGGACATAACATTCCTCCAAGCCAGAGTGCTTCAACTGGCCATTTAAAGCTCAATAGCATGGAGGATGTGCAGTCATCTTGGGGCAAATGCTTTGATGTGGTTCCACCACTGCTATCGCTGCTGAACCACTGGAGGGCACTTGCAGAGTCTATTCTTTGCTAGCAGTTTTGACGTTCTGGCAAGCTGGTGTGCAGGGGCTCGATGCGTGCTGGCTGCACGACCGGTTCCGCGCATGCGTGTGCACCAATGCTGGTCGATTGGTCCCAGGTTGTACAAGACTGTCGTACAAGACTGCCTGCTCTGTGTGGACTATGTACCAGGTCTGGAGACCCAAGTAGCCTACCTGCTCTGTACAGATTGTGTAGCAGGTGTGGAGACCCAAGCGGCCTACCTGCTCTGTACAGATTGTGTAGCAGGTCTGGAGACCCAAGCGGCCTACCTACTCTGTATGGATTGTGTAGCAGGTCTGGAGACCCTGGCGGCCTGCCTGCTCTATATGGACTGTGTAGCAGGTCTGGAGACCCGGGTGGCCTGCCTGCTCTGTGTAGCAGGCATAGGTAATGTTGGCATCAAAAGGGGAAAAGCTAATCCATGGTTCGCTGCATCTTTGTTGCATTCATTAAAATACTGTGACACTACGATTGCCTCCATACCCAGCATGCTTTGCAGCATCGAGAAGGGCGAAGGACTGTTCTAAGTCTTAAGTCATTAATTAATGCATGTAACTATTGTAGCGTGAGTTTAAAGTCGCAGTTGTTTTATAGCGTTATGTGTTACAGTGGTGCGTGTATTGTAAATGTTCACCCTGAATGTGTTGTAGTTACTGCTGACTACCCCTGTTATCCTTCAGCTCCCCCCCCCCCCCCACCCCAAAAGCATTGACCTCATCAGACCTATTTGCATAATACATACTTGCGCTGTCTGCTTTCAGCCTCCTGTCGAGAAAACCCTTCCAGGGAACAGCGCCAGTGTCGTAGCCGGCCCACAAGGGGAGTTGTCAGGAAGTCTTGCTTACCTCTGCCAGTTGTTGGCACATCTGGGTCCTGGGTCGCCAGGGAGAAAAGCACGCATCCAGGTGCAGGAACACTTAACCCTGCGTAAATATTTCACTTACATTCCATTAGACAGTAACACTTTCGATTAGAGTGCATGTGACATGAAAAATGGTGAGATAAAACCTCTATATCACCATCACCATCAAACCTCTGTCTCTCATGGGATTCAGCTTCTGTCAGCTATGTGATATTTTTAGCTCACTAAATTGTGTGCTTACCAGATGTCTTTACCCAAAGTCATTAATATTGAATTTTAGCCTTTTTTTATTTGTTTCATGAAAACTCTTAAATGCCAATGAGTCCTGTCTGAAGAATGCGACAAACGGTGTCCATCCCTAAAAGCCAGCATTGCATCCAAACGGAAATCGATGTCCTGCTGGACTTCTGAAATTCTGAAAATCACACGCGACATAAACATTGCACAACACCAGAAACACACGACGTGACAACTTGTATGCAGCCAACCCCGGTTTCTGGAATGTTCCAGTTACGTTGGCTCTTGGCACAAGAGTTTCTCGCTGCTGACCTCGCAGCTGGATTTGGTCAAATCCATTCTTAGCTATGAGCGGAGAAACTGGCTGTGGAAGCCTGCCGTGCCTCTAGCTTGTGCTTTTCTCATGACTCTAGCATCAGCAAAGGTTAAAGTACAGCCCTTTGAAATTGTACGATATGTTCGCTTACGGATAGAGCAGGGTTGAATCGAACGAAGGGTCCATGCTGGTATGGTACACAACTGATTAGCGAATCCCTTCCCAGAAATGGATCTAAGATATCTGTCCAGACGGGAAACATCTCTGTCACTTTCCCATGCGACGCAGCTCTACGTCCAGGCAACTGGAAGTCTTTCAACCAGAGGGAGAGCATGGGAATAAGAAAAAAAAAAAACGTGTTTTGTTTGCAGCTCAGGACGATACAGGGAAATCCTCCGAGCAGCTAAACGCTTGTTGTGGCAGTGTTGATATAATTAGGGCACTGACACAAAGGCACGAATTAAGACACCGGCATACTGTGAGGAAGACTCGGCACTACACATACTGAATAATTGTCAGAGATGATTATTTGATTAGCGGGAGAAGAGCTGGTGTAAAGCAGACAAAACCTGAGGCAGGGGGGAAATAATTACTGTTGTCAGTACGCACAGTGAAAATGTTCTCAGTCTGCATCACCGCAGTGAAGAGAATGCTAACTAAAAATACAAACCTTTCCTCAGCAAAACCCAAAATCTGTGGTTTTTGCAAATACATATTCATGACCCTCATTTAAAAGAATATAATCTCATGCTCTTCTGTATTGCGATATTAAATTTATGCCTGTATTAGTTTTTAAATTGAGCAGCTGAGATTATATTCTACATACTGGAAATAAAACCAAACTGGGCAGGAGTTTGACCTACTCAGACCGTTTTATTTTACTAATCGGAGCTGTTTTAGCATTACGTGTTTGACTGGGATAGACACATAAAAAAGCAGATTTCTATGATTAAAACTGAACAACAGATGTGTCAACAGCAAGTTAAATACAAAGTGGGGAGCTGAGGAGGTTAAGTATTGACAGCTGTTTTGTGTCTCAGTGGGCGGGACCAGTCTTCCTTTTGTCTGGAGTCATGTGATTTATGCCCCAACTTTCATTGGCTTGCCAAACCAAGGTCGACCTAAGCGAGCAGATCTTATTATGTGCCGCCATCCGTGTAACAGCACAAGAAGCTGGCCGTGTCCATGCTGACGGATGCAGCTCCTGCGTTTCCCGGTGATTATAATCTGGATATGCCCAGCCCCCCTCCCCATGTCGTGGAGACTCCAAAGACCTCCCACTTGATCAAGACCCCAATGCTAAAAAAAAGTCAAAATGGGAACACTTTGTTTTGATTAACTACCAAAGGGCAGACAGTGTATCGGAAGTAATCTAATATTCATACAAATGCCATAGTTTATAAACCTTGTCAGAAATGTCCCCTCAGAGGATTCTGAAAGTATTTTCCCATCCACTGCGAGGAGAACATTGTCTCCTTTCTGTTTTGTGAAACATTGTGGGAGATCCGATGCTGTCCGAAAACAAAAAAAAGAGAGAGAGACTAAAACAAGCAGATATTTGCACACGAATCACCTGCATCTTTTTGGGCTGATTTTCTACTGTTGGGCATAAGATCCAGCAGCGTAACAGAACTTGGCCTCCTTCTGCTTAACCCCGGTGCTCAGAGGAGATGGAGAAACTGCGAACAATCGATAGCTTTAATTTTCCCGTAAGCGAGATGGCATGCCTCATATTTAAAGATTAAGCCCCATGAATTCCCATTTCACATTCCTAGTGATTATTAGTATTCCTGTGCTTGGCATGCATTCTAATGCGGCTCAAAAAGTAGAAATTATTCCACTATTTTAGGCACGGTTCTGACTGAATGCACAGGCTGATTAAAACAGAGAGGTTTTCTCGATGCTGAGCTTAACCCGACATGCTGATAAAACGTCAAGCCTGGCGTTCATGAAGGCGGACTAACCCCGCACATTAGCCAGACCCTTCAAACGCACGCCAGGCTCCTCTCCATCACAGCTGCTAAATTGCTCCCCATCAACCTGCCTCTTTCTGGATCTCCCAGGACTTGGAGAATAAAATGTGCTTTGCGGCGAATCAGCAGAACTGTTCTGCGGATCTTAATTGGACGTGCGTTTAACTAGAGGTGGGCTCACGTCTCACGTCTGCGTCGAGCTAATAGGAGCTGCCACAGCTTCTCGATATATTTAAATGCCTCCGCTCAAACAGGATATGCAACGTTTAGGTGTGAGGCCAGATCGCTGATCGTCTATTCAAAATATTATTGTACAATACTATCTATCTATCTATCTATCTATCTATCTATCTATCTATCTATCATGACCCTCCTCACCCTCTTTGTAGTGTTTGTTTCAGGCTTGTATCCTCATCAGAGTTCCTCTCTAGCAACATGTTAAACATGATTCATCACACAAACGTTGGATCACATTGATCTTGAAGACTCGTAGCGCTGCAGTCCAATACTGCTGAATAGTACATGATTTCTTGTAGTCAATGATGTCATTTTCTTTATATATGATGTCATTCTTTTTATACATGTATGATGTCATTCTCTTTATATATACAATAAAAAGAAGAGTCAATAAGCTTTTAATGTTTCTGTAGATCCAAATTTTATTATTGACTTTTAGGAAATCTAACCACAGCACAGAGCCCACGCTAGATACCCAGGTTGACGCTAATCCGCTTCAGCAGCGAGAGAGGCGATCCATTTGCTGCGCTGGAATAACAATGCGTACTGCATCCGGCATAATTGCCCATTTGCAAGCATCGCGTCTCAGACATGGCCAGCAAGCCTGTACATGTCAGGGTGACAGGGATGGCCTCAGAACAGAAGAGAATGATAATAATGTCCCTTCGCTCCGTCACTCAAACATCACCTCGCATTTCAGAATAACAGGCATGTTCATTTTCAGACTTTTTTTTTAAAAATCTGCTTCACCTTCAATAAGGAGCAAACATTCCGTGCTAATTAAGTCCAAGGTGGCTTGACGATTGTTGTTTGTGCAAATCTCTTCCTCTGTGACTTGCAAATAATCACCTGTGAAAAGAGAGCTATTCCCAATAAAGCTGCTCTTAGTTTGACTTGGTGTTAACTTGGCTTCTAATGACGTGTTGTGGCAGAAGCCGCTGGTAATCTCAAAGGCTCCGTACACAGAGACAGTGCTCCTTGAAGAACGTGTGGATGAGGGGAGATTCTGTAAAAGGTCCTTTAGAAAAGCAGATGGGTCATGGCAGCTACATCCTTGGGAGAGAACCTGTCATTACTTACGCTCAACCAACATTTTTTAGTGAACAATATCTAAAATATAGTTATTTTTCAAATATATTAAGTCAACAAGAAGTCTGTGGGTGAAGACTGGTGACACGTGTAGATCCTGTATTTTTTTTTTCTCCCAATCAATTCCCAAGAAATAGGAAGGAACAATGAGCGCCCCGGAGGCGACGGCTTTATCAAAAGTCGGCGGCTTCAAAGTGCCAACGCTGGGCTCCCGGTGGGGCGGCCGCCCGTGGATCTATCTCTTCACTGAGTGTTGAAACAGGACCCCCCACGCCGAAATACGGAGCATCCCGAGCAGGGAATATCGAGCTGGCCACCTCCTTCGCTGACAGCTCTGTATATCGTGTGATGAAACTGATGTGTTACGTGATTACATCTCCTTAATTGATTTTTTCGGGGGCGTGCTAAAACCTCAGCTAGTATTTCCCCCCCATGCATTTTGTACTTCTAAGTCTAATCAGAAAAGATGAATCTTTGGCTTTCCTGCCTCCAAGTGCTAAAAAAAAAAAAAGATACAAATCGCTTCTATAAATGAAGCCAAGGAACCACATCTGTAGAAAAGACCGTGAGTATAAATATCTGATGTCCAGAACTGCAAGAGCAGGCGCCATTTGTAGCTGAATATTTTTGCCGGTACCCGACCCCGTATGGGTGGTCTTGAATGGCAATCGGGTGACGTGTGATTTTGTCATCGTGAGAAATTTCAACGGCTGAAGGCTACAATTACCACTGGCCCCCTTGAACGTACCCGCTAATACAAATCCCCCCCCCCCTCACCGTAAATTCCTAGAGAGCAAACTCTTGCCGCAAATCCACAAAGCTATGACACGCAAAAGCTCTTGAAGTGACAAGTTGTGTTTTTTAAGCACCCCTCAAAAAAAAATAGGAGAAACCCCCCGCCCCGTTTTTCATGCCCCCCTTACTTCCCAGGTGTCCTTTTCACGGCTAATGAGAGCTGCTGACGTATCGACAAATGGCAGGCGGGCAGGAGGAGGGCTGCGTAAACTTCGCGCTGGCAGACAGCTTCCTGTGTTTCGTGTACCTGTATTCCCTGCCCCCACCCCCCAAAAAGACACCTACAGGGTGTACGTCTCCCCCGACGACCCTTGCACTACCTGTGTGCAGTCACACCTCCAACCGCCTGACCTCCCACGCCACTGGGGAGATACTACAGACAACAGAGTAGAATGTACCACCTGTCTGGCTGGGAGGGGTGGAAAGGGACCCCTGTAAATACACAGAGAGCAAAACTTTAATTAAAAAAGCTGGGGAGATGAAAGGCTTTACCAGGGAACCGCTTTTGCCTTGGGGAGAAGAGAAAAAAAAAAAAAAACAAATCCCACCTGGTGCGTGATGAATATCACAGGTTGTTGGCATATCTGATACAAACATGACAGGGGAGCCCCTCT
>JAODUD010000043.1:10025766-10037830 GCA_026784285.1 Stomatorhinus walkeri | reverse complement strand
TGTAAGCACTCGAGGGAAATCAAAGCCCCCAAAAACACATAAAACAGGCGAAATTGGAAAGCAACCAGTGTGGCCGAGGAGGTGTTTAACCTTATTTCGAGAACATTGATTTTGCTTTGCCGATCGCCTGCCGACTCGCATGCGGGCAGCTAAAATTCCTCGTTAATGCAGTTTTACCTTCATAATCCTCAGCTGGATTTGGCCTGGGGGGCTGTAAATAAGGACTCCCTCTGTTGCATGCTGGGAGTTTCAGGGTTAGGGGTGTGGAACACGCTCAACATGTAACATCTCTTTGGTCTTAGTGTGATGCCTCTGTGGATGGAAACACGGTGGAGTGCGTTAGGGTACCATCATCGTTACCATGGTACATTACCACTTCAGAGATCCAATGCTGCATGCCTCACCGTAGGATTGGTGCAGGACCAAATCCGAGGCGAGATCAAATGAATAAAGCCTACACAACGTATGGTCTTTGGAGAATCCGCTCTGAAGAACTACAGCATCCTGATATTATCCTTGTAGCAAAGAATCCAGCCTTTTATTAAAACATGACTCGTGTTTAATGATTAAATTATTATCCGTTGTGTGCAGAAAGTACAGAGCTTTCTAAATCCTCAGATCTATTTACCCAGCATCCTTCAATTCTTTATATGACCTCACTTTTCTCTTTCTTGGCCAGGTGAACTAAGATGTGAGAAAAAGACATGGAGCGAACGGCGATTTATCAGGACTCGCATGAAACTCGGTTACGTTCATTTTTGTAGCGCCATCTGCAGCAAGGATCAAAAGTAACGACAGGTTGTCTGTCTAATTGCCAGGTGGATTCAGAATCTGTGGTGAGGAAAATTCACCCATGACCGGAAGATGGAATCACCTCATGATCATCAGTCAGGGACAATCAGCTTAGATGATATCCATGCCTTACAGGTCATGTGAAGATGAACAAAGCAAAGAAAGGGGTACATCAATAACCATCCATTTATACGTCTGCTGAATCTATTGCTTTATTGTCAGCTGCAGGAAGAAGATGTCCAGGTTGTAGCTATTCAGTACCAGGCCAATATCAGCAATATCTGCATAGCTTAAGCTAACAAATAAACCCGATGGTACTTCGATGCCCAAGTATAACGGACACAGAGGCTTGCAATGCCCATCTCTAGCTTATAGAAGAGAGCTTATACAAGAGAGATTACGGTAGGCAACTGTGATCGGCTCCCACTTGTGTCATCCTCGCGTCCAAGGGGGGGTGTTTCGCAAGCAGTCGGAGCCCCACGCTGGGGGGAGCCCCAGTGTAATCAGCAGGGCTCAGGCAGCGAGGAATCTGATATCGCCAAATATAGAGCATTTCATGTTTATCCCTGTGCTTGACTGGCAGCACCCGTCTTAATACCGGCTTCATTTCTCTTTTTTTTTTTTCCCGAAAGCCGCTGAAATTCGGCCGCTGCTGGGTTGGAAACATATTCCCCGTGGTTCCGAGCCTCTTTATGCCTCGTCACTCACAGGGCCGCTGATGACATTCAAAGGACCGATTGCCCAGCCTCCCGTCGGCTTTGTGCAACCTTTCGTCGGTCCCGGGGCTCAGTTACGGATTTCATCCCGGTCTGGAGTCTCGGTCCCTTGGGATGGGATTGCGGCCCGAAGCTCTGGTCCAGTACTTTCTGGATTAGGGGCATGTGTTCAACAAGAAGTGATGTGGAGCTACAAAGGGCCATCACTATGGAGCCAGAACTATGGAGCCCTTCTTCAATAGGAATTCAATCGCCTTTGTGGGAATGTTGTCTTGCCTAAATTGGGAAACAATTGGATTCTGGTCATCTGGTAAAACATGTCTGTAGAGAGGCATCTTCTAAACACAAAAGAATTCATTTAATTAAATGATATCATCTATAAATGTACCTTAATACCTTCAAATACAAAAAATCAAAACCATTTCAAGCAGTATAATAAAGTATAATAAGCTATTTTAACTGTTCTATAGAGTAAATCTTAGAATCTCATATAATCTTCTAGCAATTCCTCCTTAGTTTCAATTTCTTTACATTGGTTTTAATTCTCAGTTTTTATCTCTTCCTTCTATATCTCATCCTGCACCTTCATGTCAGTCTGTTCTTTTTCACATCTCCCCTCTTGCCGATCTGTTTTTTTTTTTTTTTTTACTCCCACCAATTTATGTGCAGCTACCTGCCTATAGGGGGAGCCCCAACATCATATTCTCCATAGTTACTAGCGCTGTCCAAGATACTGCTGGAAGCATTTGCTGAGCCTCCTCTGTAACTCTATGATGGATGAGGGCTGAATATTCAGAAACTTTTGAATGAAAGAAAAAAAAAAAAGTTGGCCAGCTAATCAGGGTTGGGAGGGGTTGTGGGGGCATCCAATGAGAATGATAAATGTTCAAAGGAAAAGAAACGCCATAGTATTCTTGGAGGTACTCAAGACGCAACGGCCGTGACACAGAAAAAAAAACATGTGACTTACTACAGAGCATAGATCACCGCAACATCTGACCTGGTTAGGGCCTGGGCATCTGGGACTGGGGGGGGCTATTTTTATCAGGGCGGTGGGAAAGGATCAGACCACTCTGTCATTTAGGGCAGCTTCCCCCAAACTGCAATACCCGCTCTAAAAGTTAACCTTTGACCTGCCTTCCTTGGACACTCCTGAGTATGATTAAAGCATGAATTCCAACCAAGAACAGACCCTAGAATGCTGTTTCATTTTAATGGATCCACACCTAGAAATTAGATTCCTTGAAAAATTTGGTGCATATTACATTGCAATAGGCTTGAACTGACTTTCGTTCCCTGGCTTGGGAATCAGTAGCTGGGGCATCCCTGTGATTCTGATCCCTATTGCTGGTTACATTCACAGACATGCGTGCTGTCGGGAAATCGAATAGCCGTAAGAGCAGCTTCTGTTGACTGCACAGCTACCAGTGCTAGCAGTATTACAGGAGGAGCTACACAGGGGAACTTCTCTTCCCCTCTTCTCTTTCTCGTTTTATCTGAAACGCCACACTCTTCTTCAAAACCCCCACACAATGGTGCGCTGTTCCTCATTTTTGATCGCGAATGCAGTGATGGATACGTAGGTTTGAAGAGAGCAGATAGAAAAGAGAAGGGGGTAGATCTTGCGGAGGAGGATGGATGTCAGTCCTGAAATCTAGTAATGGAGGGAGGGGGCTGGTCTAAGGAGGGGGGGGGGGAGATCTGCAGTACCTCCTGCACCACAGTACTACAACAGAAACGGTTTTGTGGGGCTGGAAGTCTAAATAAACAGCAGATGGCCGCTGAAGTGGACAGAGGTGCTTTAAGGGACAGGCGGTCCTGCGCCGCGTTGCTGCTCGTCCTCTAAGGGACGATAACGTGCCGCAAATCTGTCAAAAGACTCCTACACTTTTACAGAGGGAAGCAAAACCAGAATCTCTGTGATCTTAAAAAGATGGAAACACGCACACACACACACACACACAAATGCACACTCTCTCTCTCTGAGCTGTACTTTGTAAATGGATGCCAGACTTCATAGGCCACTGGTAGAAAACAGCATCAGCCACATAAATAAATTATATTGCCGCCAAACATGGACACTGAATTGTATGATATTTAGAAAGATAAACCAGCTGGACATATGTGTTTGTGTTTATGTGTGTGTGTGTGTTTGTAATTATTACATTGAAGGAACCAGATCCCCCCACAATGTGATAAAGACCTGTGTCTTTTGCCTGTTTTGAGCTCCACCAAGGATAACCTTAATTTTATACTCTGTGACTGCTAAACTAAAAATTCTCATGTAAGGTCATGTTGGGATGAGGGTTTTTCCTAAAGAAATGAATGGACGGTTCCCACAAAGATATGAATACAAATGTGTCTGTGTGTGTGTGTGTGTGTGTGTGTGTGTATCCTCTGGTGTCCAAATGATCTCAGAGGACCCGATGGGGTCCCACTGCCCCTCCCGTCTCCCACACACTCATCAGACCATTTCAAACTCACGCAAACTGGCAATTACACAATATTCCCAGCGCATATTTCTTATGACTGGAGCAGGATTTGTATCTGCACTGGCTGGGAGATCCTTTACCAATGCACAAAAATGGCACTTTATCAACTATCTGGCCTATTTAAAAAGGAGCTATTTTTAAACATGTTCATCCTCCCCGGCGAGTTGGAGGGATAGCCATTACATCTGCCCCGGCTGCCCGGCCCTGACACCCCCCAACCAGTCCACGCTGGCCGTCCGTGCGCCACGTTCCCTGCAATTAACGTCCGTCTGTCCGCCGCCTCTAAGGCGCTCCGCTTTGTTGATGATTCTTTTTTTCCTGTTGTTTTGACAGCCAGGCCTCTGCCAAGCTGTCAGTTGCTCAGGCGACAGATGGATGGATGGATGGATGGATGGATGGATGGATGGACATGATGATGGTGATGAGTGTGGTGATGACTGCGAGAGTTCAGAACAATGAATAGCCAGGCATGTACTGCCTTTGTTATGTATTAATAATGGTAGTTGTGTCCACTGCTGTGTCTATGCTAGGAATTCAGTCACCCAAGACTGAATTCAGGATACAAAATTGTCATATGTAGAATTTACAGTGTATAGTGTACAAGCAATGAAACTTACTTGAGAGCCTTCTCTACACACCATAGACAATTAACAGAGCAGGGCAACGTTACAATATGATGAATACCAAGTACAAAATACTAAAGACTATGAGATATCCAATTTCCAGACTGCTTGTCTTGTTACTAGGGATGAGCATTCCCAATCGCTAAGGCCGATGAGATACAAATCTCTATGCACTGACAACGATCTGATGCATCGCAGATACACTGAAGCAATTACTAATGTGATACGATATGATTCACACCATTGCGATGCAGTGCAACTCGACACAACCTGATTCAGCACAATGCAATTCAACGTGACATGATGCAATGTGAAAAACTAAGATCCTGTGCAATCCTATATGGAACAGAAACAGAAACAATTTAAGAGGAATCAGTCTAAAATTATTGGTCAAAAATTATCTGTCACATTTGTGAATAATAAAAACATTGTGCCTCTACTAATAATTATATTGGCTTATTAATATTAGAACATTACAAACGATGGATGTTGAGTGCATCCCAAATTGTATGCAGGGCAGACTTTTTTTTTTATCGGGCCAATCACACAATGAACTATTATACTGGTGCACTGATGCAAACCAGTGAATTTTACCATCCGTAGTTGTTATAGTGAGTTCCTACCTAACACATAGTGTTGTACAAGAAGGTAGATTTGTGTATGGATGTTTCTACCAGTACTATATAAGTACCGTGTGCGTTTGGGGGGGACGGGATTGGGGGCTGATCTGGTCCCCACTGTTGTTGAAACCAAAACCAAACCTATATCTATGGTGTCGGCCAGCGTGGGAGAGGGCACTGTATAAAACTCTATAAAAATAAACCGTACTAAGCTGAATTCTTGATATCTGTGCCATGGAATTCAGTGATGACTTTGCCTTGACTGAGATATGCTGGAATATGAAGGGGATCTTTAACCTGGACGGGTTACGATAACATAATGCTTACAATGATCCAAAGACCGCGCATTCCCTCGCTCCCACCCTCCCCGGCTTCACACCCTTTTCCCCACATTCTCCTCCTCCATCTGGTTCCCTTTGTCTTTCCCCAGCAAGCGAGGATCTGATTTTTTCTTCTTCACGAAACACCCCCCGCTCATCTCTGCAGAGCAAGATATCTGGCCTGCACCCAGTTCCCTGGCACTGTGTCATAATTGCTTTTGGTCAGTGGGGGGGAAAAAAGACCGCCTTCCCCCCGCCCCACAAAGAAAAAAACAAAGTCCCAGGGATGCCCCCCCCCCCCAGCCCAGTCCTGTTTACATGTCTGCTAAGGAGAGCAGTGGTTGTGTCTGGCTGGAAGCTCATCAAGATGCTTCTCCGTGGTTCCTGTTCACCGCGTTTCACGCGCACTGTATGAATTCCACTCCCTCCAGCTGATTAACCTCATGCGGCTCAAAGCTACAGCCCCACCCATGCAAACAAGCCCCCACACCCCCATCCCGGAAAGCATTATTCCCTGCTTTTGGACTGGCAGGATCCAACCCCCCCCCCCATTCTCTTGTATCCTGTTGAGGAGACGCTAAGAAATACACACTACACAAAGAAGAGGTGTGTTTGTGGGGGGGTGGGGGATTTAGCTGGGGGTCAGTAAGGTCAGGACACTCCAGCCTTATCCTATAATAAGCAGCCGATCATCAACCTGTCAATCACCAAATTCTAATTTGTAATGCTCAGAGTGGCCTCTGTTGTCCCTCTCTATATTCCATTCCTCACGCCAAGTTCTATCCTTTCCCCCAGCCTTGGTTACGTGCGCATTCCCATAATGCAATGTGTCGTGCTGCCTTCGCTTCAGTCTCCTTCAGATGGTACCTCCTCACCGAAAGCTTAATGGGAGAGACTGCTGGCCGGATTCATCTTAAAGCCCTCACCGGCCGGAACTATGGTTTCTGCATATGTAGGCCTGAGTGAACAGTAATGCAGAGCCGGTCATCGACACCAAAGCCCGCGGAAGCGGCACACATGAATCTGACCTGTCATGGCGACTCGTGGCCTGTCCCTGGTGCTACTTTGCTGATCTGTGTCCCACTCCGATGTACTAGTCCCATCTGAAAAGGCGTGAAGGTGGGGGGGGGGTTAACTATGTGGGGGGGGGGTTAACTAGTAGATAGATCACCCTTGACAAGTTCAGACAGCCAATGATGATGAGTTATGGAGCAGCAAACGCTCTGAACGTTCACAGTTCAGGTGAGATTAACCTGAAACGTAGACACCACTAGAAACATGATCTAGTGTAGATGTGGAACACCATCAAGTGAAGTGGTGTGTGGCTCCGTAGGTCAGGACCCTTTGCCTGTGATCGGAAGGTTGCTGGTTTAAATCCCACAGTTACCAGTGAATATCAGTTTTTGGCACTTGAGCAAAGCCATTAACCGTTCAGGAACTGGTTTATTCTGCATTCTCAATTTATCACTTTGGATAATAGCTTATATTAAGTAAATATATGTAAGTGCCAGTAGATGGCGTAGTAGTAGTAATAGTTTGCTATCTTTTGTCACTCGAGATCACAACTCAGCAGGAGAGTATGACTATCACGTGCGACACAATTCTCTGCATGTTTGGACAATGAGCTCACAGTGACGCATCTATCCATGCATCAATCAGTTCATCGATCTTCTAAACAGCTTTTCCCAGGTCATGGGCGTGCCAGTCCCGTGCAGCAGAAGGCCACTACTCTGGTATTAACCCTGGATCAAATTCCAGTTGCCACATTAAGTCAGTTAATACGGTAATCCATAAAATGTTTCTGTCCGATCCAGGCAGCTTCCCGTTGAACGTGAAAGACATAACGCAGGTCAGCATGTTGCAGTAGACGTCGGGAATTATATTATCCCACTCTCCCTTTGCTTATTTATAATGTAATGCTAGCACAGGCAGTCCCTGGGTTAAGAACATCTGACTTACGGACAACTCATAGGCCTACATACGATGGACTGACATAAAGCCTATTACATTAAATTACATTATCGGGTTAAGTACTATGGTTCGTAATAACGAATTCTACTTTGAGACGCTCGTGAAAACGTGCGGCTTCAGCAGTTCGAGGTGCCACACAGTACCGTATATAGTTTGTGTTATTATTACTGTATAATCATTATGGGCTGCATTATTATTTTTCCGATTTACCTACAGCTCCGACTTAAAGACAGTACGGATCTCATTCGTAACCTGGAGACTGCCTGTAATATATTTATTTTTAGGCCTAATACTTGCAGATTGCCCTTAAATTTCAATTAAACGCTGATGATGATATTCACCATATATTTACACTTTTGTGTTATTTTTGTAAGAGAGAGCGTTCCAGTAATTAATTCAGTGATTTTGTAAGAACATGCACAGGCTCGACGTCGCCATATTGAAATGAAAAAGGCGTCGCTGTTGCATGTATGAAGGCCCGTATGAAGGTATGATGAGGCGTCTGGCCAATGGGGGAATGGCTTCTGGGCCACGCCCATTCAGCATGTGGTTTATGTGAAACAGCAACAGTCTGCGCGACAGCTGCGCTCTCATCGCTTAAGCCAGGGGTGTCAAACTCCAGTCCTGGGGGGCCGGAGCCCTGTGTAGCTCAGTTCTTTCCCTGTTCCACCACAAATTATTTAATTTATGAGCTGTGTAGTAATTAGCACAAGGAGTTGAATCAGGTGTTTTAAATGAGGGTGAACCAAAAACTGTGCAGGGCTCCGGCCCCCCAGGACTGGAGTTTGACAACCTTGACTTAAGCCAACAATGGGGGGGGGGGTGCTCTTTCCATGTATAGGCAATTAGAGTATGTCGCCGCTGTGCCTTTTCAGTGAAATAACAGTGATGTTAAAGATATATAATGAGCTTGTAAGTGTAGGAAAATGGAAGCTACAGTTTCCATCAGACTTATTTACTCTGGGGAAGGTTAAAGGCGGAGTGGCACCATGCCAGTACTGGATACAGCAAATGATTTAGTGCCAGTTCACTAATTAAAATGTTAGCTTCACTGAAAGTGCTAAATATAAATATAATGATGCATCGCTGGCAATCCCACCCACATGTTGTTGTATTAGCATGTTTCAGAAGCTTCGGGCATTTAGGGCACTGTTTCCTAAGCCAGTCCTCGGGGAACCTCACACTCTCCATGTTTCTGCTTCCGTTTAGCTCCCAGTGCACCTGTACCAGGTATTCGGTGTTCCTGATTGGCTGGGAGCTGGGAGGGAGCAAAAACGTGGACTGTCTGTGGTTCCCCGAAGACTGGTTTGGGAATCACTGATTTAGGGTAAGTGGGGACTCAGGAATGTCAAACTGAAATGGACTGACATTCTGTGTTAGTGACTTGTGGTACCTGTCGGGGCTCCCGACCCAATCTGCGCAAACCTTCCCCATTGACACTGACCTGGATAAGCGGTTGGTATATTTTTGGTTTAGTGGTTAAATGATGCCGTGATTTCTATTTCAACAAATCCAGCTTATTGCCCGTTTAGAAAAAATAAACACTACACGTTTGCATGTTGTAAATATGCACCCTGGCTGGTTTAATACATTATGTTGCACGATAAATGCATCACTATACAGCTCGCCATCTGAATGCATAGCCCCGCTACAGGCCTTTCGCATTGCAGTCCGTGGATTCTTTTCCAGTGTATTCGGTTTGAAGGTTATGAGGTGAACAAAGCCGCAACCAGTAAGGTTGTAATAAGGTATGAAGTATGTTTTATAGCTGTACCTCAGCAGGCATCTTGGTTGGCCAGGTAACCTGTACCCTAGTTAGGCGGGGCCCTTTTGTGTGGCATGCTGATGCAGATGTGTAGTAGGACAGAGGTCAAGGTTAATAATTGGGAGGGGCATAAAGGGGAAGTTTGGGCTATTCCAAGGGCCCCTGAGTGACTGGGGGCCTAAAATTGTTGTAACACAATTGAATTTGTCTGAGTTCAGGGGCCTAATATTATATCATTTAATTGGCCCCAAAATCTCTAACAGCACCCTAGCAATAATGGAGATTGTTCATGTGAAAAATGCATAAATATGTAGGCTCATTAATTGTTAATTCGTTTGGACAATCTTTGCACACACCGCATTTCTTGATAACTGGATAGATCAGTGCAATGAATTTCTAGGAAATGCCCTGAAACTTTTTTTAATGAAGAAGATTTGTTACATCGCATCGCATCCATTACCCAGAGTCGCGTGTTTGCGGGAGTTTGACGCCGTTAGCGGACATGAGTCCTTGAAAATCTGTAGTATTATCTCTGTGTAACAATACTTTCAGAATGTTACAAAAAGCACCTACATATGTGGAAGCATTTACAATTATCAATGTCTGTTTTTTTTTAAACACAAGTGACCGCAGCCTGATTTGTTTGCGAATTACGACAGTAAAACTGTTTTCACTTTAGAATTTTTGTTGTAAACACGTAATGCTTTAAGGTCACCCTAAGAGGCCAGGAAATGCGTGTTAGAACCCCAGAAGGGGGGGATTCCGGCTTTCAGGACAGGCGTATTGACTTAGCTCTGCAGATCTAAAAATGCTGCAGTAGCGCTCATGTTCCGATCTGTCTGTGCTATATTTAGCCAGCCTGGTCTGTGTTTACGGCTATCCTGTCCCTTCTCGCCGTGCGGTTACACTGCTGTTAGATCATTGCACAATAATATTATTAATAATAATAATTATTATTATTATTATTCTATTATTTATTAATTATTATTATTATTGTTATTATTATTTATCGTTATGTGTGTTCAAATAAAATGAGCTTGAGTGTTTCGTTGTCTTAACTCATCTTTAAAGTTAAGATAAGATAGATCTTTATTGCCACTATTACAGAAACAGTGAAAAATAGTCTAGCAGCTCTCTGTTTGGCAGCATAAGTTAAAGTAATAAATAAGAGAAATAAGAACAACACTCACAAAGAGACAAACACCCTATTACAGTAAGTGTCTGGTAGTTATCATAAATTTGATGAAAATGCATGAGATTATTGTGGAAAGCGCCAGAAAGCCAGACATACGTCAACATTTATCAAAAACTTTTCCGTATGTTTGAATATTACATTTATTTTGAATGGAGTACCTCAGTAAGTGTCTACGAATGAGTCGCAATGTTACCCATGAACTCTCTGCCCTGCTGTGTTACACGTGTGCGGTAGGTGGCGCCGTTTCGCCATTCATTGAGTTCTGGTTGTCTTTTTTTCGTTCGAGTAAATTCATTTACTCTACGAATACGACGATATCATAGAGATCGTCGTCTAAATATATTTATTGTGTCATATCAGACGGATAAATCTGTGCTGCCCGATGGTAGGTCGATATAATGACAGACAATGAGTAAGTAGTTACTTCGGTGTTATTGCGGCTGGAAGTAGGCTACATCAAGCTCCAGAACCCAGTCATATAGGCTGCGAATGGTCCATTATCCAATCGGTGCCAATGTAGCTCACCCTGGACGGTTATTGAGCTTAAATGCGGTGCGAAGTACATGCTATTTATTAAACTGATGGACACAGTGACACCCGAGAACCGCGAGTGTCGGATACAGACGCACAGCGGTCACCATTAGGGCTGCAACCTGTTCCGTATAATACTAGACGCCTCAGTTTTCCAGGTACGGGACGATCCCGTATTATGTGGAACGGATGGCAGTCGTAGGGATCATGCGGACTGTCAGGAGGGGGGCGTCAGGACACGGGAGAACCGCAGCATTTGCGATCCTTCATATTTCCACAAGGCGCACTCCAAGGAAAAGGAACTTACTGCGCCATTGTTTTTACATTTGCAAATTCACGCAAGACGACCATTCTTTTTCGCGCCTGCTTGCAATTTCTAAAAAGTACACCTGGGGGCAGTGTTGTACCTTCCCATTCGGAGTTTCCTTTCCGACTGTTGCTGACTTCCACGCAAAATATTTTTTTTCTTGTTTATTAGGGCGAAGCCAGCTCATCCGTGTATCGGTGTAATTTATTTACTTAATTTTGCTTGCTTGCAAACAAGCATTAGTCAAATAAGAGACTTGTTTTGATGCTACACATAATCACATTGAATAATTATTTTAATCGGGTTATGATAACAAACAAGCAAAATTTTGTCAACTATTCTTATGACAAAACGCTGCGTACTTATGTTTCCTGTGGTCTTTATTTAAATGTTCAATTAAAATATAATGTGACATGACTGGAAAACTCCATTCAATATAATTAGCTCTTGGTAGATATTTCTTTAATAATGTGATAACGGTTGACCTGGCTTATTTTCATGTTTCATCTGTACAGATTTGTAGCCAAGGCATTTTGTAGAGGCAGCATACCTCATAGCTTTCGTTTAATTTGCTGGCCGCTTGTAGAAAAATATGCAATCAATGCAACATATTCCCTGAGATTTAGCAGAGGTTGTGCGGCACTGGTGATGTATGTGTTATAATCCTCTGTGCCCCCCTCCCATTCTGATCTTTGCCACGTCTCTCAGCCCCCCCCCCCCCCCCGGTTTTTT
>JAODUD010000043.1:9972746-9990160 GCA_026784285.1 Stomatorhinus walkeri | reverse complement strand
CAGGGAACTGCTCCATGTGACACAGGCATTAAAAAGATTTAAGTTGGATTTTATTAAAGGTTGGTTTTTGGCAAGGGGTGGAGACCCTAACACCTCAAATGGACTGAGCATATGTGTGCTCTGACAAAAAGGGGGAAGCGCCCTGAATGATCATAGGTCAGTGCTAAGTACCCATAATTCAATTAACGGTCAATAGACTGCTTACGGCTCCGCCCCGGTCTGGGACTCCCTCCCGCCTCTAAGACTCCACCCCCGTGTCAGTGGTTCTGCGGCATGAGGTTCCCATTTGGTACTTTTGTACAATCGAAGGTCGCCCCAGTAGCCAGATTGGTTTCTGTGAGAGTCACCCTGCGATGAATGAGGTGATTGACGGCGTCTGTGAGTGCCGCAGCAGCCGGCTGGCAGAGCGCAGGAAGCTGTTTTAAGAGTGCGGAGCTTTTTTCCAAGCGCTGGCGGAGTTAGAACCATCCGGCCCTCGAACTATGTGACAGATCGGTCACAGGTGTCCGCGGGTGTTTTTTTTATATTTTGTTTTTTAACTCATTCTGCTGGAGCTTTCCGTTTTGCAGAGGAGGATGGAGGGGCTGCGAGAGAGAGCCCCCTGGAGAATTGCTTCAGAAGGGTGTTTAGGGAGAGGTAGCACAGCGCGTTCAGTAAGAACTGGCCTTTATATGATGTCTTCCCAGGAAGGACTTACCTGCACCTGTACGCTATCACCAGCACTAACAGCAATGGTGGCACAAACGTGCAATTTTGGTACTGAATTACCAAGCTTAGCTTATTCAGGCAGCTATTTAGGACTGTAAAAATTGAAACACTAACACTCATTATAATGCATTATAGATACCTTCATAATGTATTATAACGCATTCATAAGGCATTATGAAGATGGATATAACTATTTATAAAAAGCCACAGCACATTATAGCTATGTTTATTATACGTTATAAATACTTTATGAAGCTCTCATCGATAATGAGCTAGAAATGTCTTCATAATGCATTATAACTGACCATTTTAATGTATTATGGAGGTATCTATAGTGCATCATAGATGAGAGCTTCAATGTATGTTAAGCCTTTTATAAATAGTTATAGCTTTCTTCGTAATACTTTATGAATGCATTATAATGCATAATGACTGCTTTAAGTAAAGTTTTACTATTAAAACACTGTATTTTGTTCAAACATCAGGTCCCATTTCAGGATTTTCCTTCAGGTTAACTCCTCGGTTACTAGTTAAGGTTTTTCCTTAACTACCGAAGTGGAGATTCTGCTATCAGCCGGCACATCCACTCAGGGAGAAACAACCTCAGGCGGCCGCAGATCTTTGAACCTCGAGCTGGAACGGGACCTGCCTCATTAGTGAGTGCGGCTCCATGCCGTGGAGAGTGTGAGTGTGAGCATATTACTTTAAAATGGCAAGATATAACACTGTTGTTGTTTATCGTGCTGGACGGCTGCCTCTATCCCAATCAGCATGTTGCGAAGGGCAGCCATAAAAGTCAATTAAGTCAAACCTACTCATTATGCTTTATGTGAACGGTCTTATACAGCTGATATGCTTTGTTAAGCAATGATAATGATGCACTTTGCTAGAACGGCAAAGAATCTTCTAGAACTGGAACCTACAACTTTTATAATTGCTGCTGAGGGTTTACAGTCAGAGCAGTAAGGTTTGGGCATGCCGTCTGGACTGAGAGAATAAAGAGAACTTCATTTTATGTCGCTAGTAATTATGAACAGATGACTGAATAGGTCTGTCACATGACTTCACCTTGCCAATGACACGTTCACTTCCTCCCATGTGTTAAATCATAATTTACAGTTAAAAGAACCCCCCCCCCCCTTTTGTTATTCATTTATGTGCCACTCATTTTCTTCACTTCATAATCTCGACTGGCATGCACATTTCCAAAACTCAGTCCAGTTTTTGTCATTTTTAGGAGAAGACCACCAATGGACCAAAGTCAGACTTCCTCATCATATGTTACAGCACTGGGAACCAAAGCTCACTCAGACCTCATGTGAAGTGAAGAATTTTTGTTAAATTTGCCAGAACCATAGAAATTGTACCTACTTACAAACCATACTGAGTGAGATTTGTGAAATTTGCTCTTCAGTTTTCCTGATCAAGACATTGTGGACTGTAACAAATAAGACATTGTTATAGTACAGCATGATATTCCTCCAGCGAGGCAGAGTCTATGACTTGCCAAAGTGAGCCAATATAATGATCACAAAATACAGGTACATGGTAAAAGGCGCTAATCTAAAACTCTGGGATTTCTCCTGACACCGCTTGGACTGTGCAGTACATCTTGACACACCTGTAAGCGCTTCACCTCCATGCTGGGTCGAGTCCGGTGCATCCGAGAACCATTTGTCATCGTTCAAGTGGCCTGGGAAAGCCGGGGCGCAACGAGACGACGGTAATGGAGAACATGTGGGTCGTAAGCGAAAATAACGAGGAAAAAGACTGTAAGAATAAATAGAGAGAAAAATAAATCACGAAAAGCGCTGAACGCTGAACGGCAGATAGCCCAAAAGAATGTGCGATGTTTATTTCCATAAACCCCGAAACAGACGGTTTACCGGATCCGTAAACAGGTTACGGCTGTTCGGCTCCATGATTTCGCCGCATCGCTGCCAAGAATTAACTCCTCAGCAGAGGTAACGTTTCAAACAAGCCTCTCTGGCGCTTTGTTGGTTCCCGTCCGCCTTGCAAACAAAAAGCCTCACAAATGCATATCTGTTTATTTACAGAAAAGCGGCTTTTAAAGGGCGGCATCCTTTTAATTTCGCCAGATAAACTCGATGTGGTCGAGAACGTCACATTGGGAACGCGAGAGCCTGTTCTTGGGTGATAGTTTATGTTCCACATCCTTTAAGCTGCCAGGTTTTTTAAAATAACCTCTCTATTCTCTCTTACTAATTGCAGAATAATTACCATCGTGGGAATGGAGTCCCACTTATACAAAGCCTTATGTTACAGCTGACGGGAAGGATATACACTAACTGACTCTGCATAATTCTGTTATCATAAAGTATTTATACTCTTGTTGTGATTTTGGTTGGTCTGGTTGCATGAAGGAGTGTGCCAAATGAATAACTGAAACATCACAGCCCACTGCAGCGCTAATCTTTGGGGGGGGGGGAAATAATTTAAGTTTAATTAAATGTTCCTAAGTCATTGTATATAGGCGGTGCTCCAAAAATTCAAAACAAAAAAATGCTAACATTTGAAGTAGTTTTCTACAGAATCCCTGACACTAAGTTTACAAGTTAGAAAAAAAATGCGCAGCAAAGTTGACTTAAAATGTACAAAGGAAATTTAAATTAAACTTAAATTGCAAACTAAAAATAAAAAACAGGTCACACTATTTTCAGCAGGGTGACACGAATGAAACTGAAGGGGTTAAGGACTGGTATTATTTGAGTCATTTTAATCGGGGCAGTCTGTTACAAAAGTTAAATTCTGAAACCTTTAATGAAAGCTTCAATATTAGCTTGAAGGTAGTTGGCAAAGGCTGTAAGGTTATCACTCATCGCTTTACTTATATTCTCTTCCTCTGTCACTTTCCGACAGTCCGGGAGATGCAGTGGTTGCATGTTCCCTGACACTATTTACAAATAACAGGTAAAAACTGTTTCGTTTTTGTTTTTCCAGTCTCCCCGTCAGCGTTGATGAGAAAACAGGGCACTGATGTTTCTGCAGGCCACTGAAGAATTGAGTCCATCTGTAATATCTCTGTAGGTACCTTTGCTCTCCTCCTGTTGTTACCATGCCTGGCAAAGAGCAGAACTGTGGCCCCTTCATTTCGCGCAGCCGGACATCAATCCCCTGCGTTCGCTTGACTCGAGGCTAAAACCATTGCGCCTCCTACAGGTAGCCCTAAGCCTCACACACACATGAATGGCTGAGAGTGAGAAGCAATTCAAGCCATCCTGATAATCAGGCATGACGCCAAACTCGAAACGTTAACCGCAGATGTAGAAATCGCAATAAGTGGCCGGGATGGACACTTCCTAAGGACGGGATCCGATTGCTGTTCCTCAGAGTCTCCTGCGTCGGTGCACTATCAGAAACGATGGTGCCTCATTTGCTGCCGTTTAAGAATCTTCAGCTGCGAGTGATTAATCTCACACATGCCATGCCGTTCTGAGGCAGCCGTCCTCTTTCCTGAATGACACAACTGTGGTGGAACAAACGTCACCCCCCCCCCCTCCCCAACACACTTCGTCCTTATCTCCGTCATTACGGAAGCAGGATCCAAAGTCGCACAAAGAGCTTATTGAACACAAAATGACACGGCAGAAGAAAAGCAAGCACAGACTGTCCCCCCGCTCATTAGGAGAGGAGATAAAGGAAGAGAAAAGTGCCAAATTAATCCCTTATCTCTACAAGTTTAATGTAGCGGGAGGATTATTGATGTTTGAATGTGCAACTGTAACTCATTCCTGAGAAGCCCAGGCTTTTATTTCTGGAAAGATCTCCTTTTTGATCATTTTTAATTAATTATCCACTTATATTCGTATTGCTGCAAAAATATCTTACCGGTAAATTCTGATGCCCTTCAAAAAAATTCTAGATAACACCATCCATCTGGTGTCCAGTCACTCATCCTGCACAAGGTTGCAAATTAGACCAGCTGAAATTATGACTCCTTTGTGATGCTTTTGACATAAATTCACTTTGTATCACCGTGACACTTGGTGAGAAAAATGGAAAAACAAAATTCCCGGTTTCACTTATGGTAGCGCCGAGCTGGTAGATTATCAGTGATGTTGTGACATATTGTGACACTCCTGTCACCCAAGTGAGTCTGTCACTCTCAAGTGCCCCTCAAAGGTGACACTGTGTGCATGAGCTAGTGCATAAAGGTTCAGCGATGTCACAAAATTAAATATCAAACGGCATCTGTTTGTGTGAAACATCCATCTAGAGAAAGATTTCAGTTTAACAGGAACCTTATTGAAAAGATACAGGTTTGAAATATCTAGGAATTCATTTTCTATGCACAGTTGTGTGAAAAGCAGTGCATAAAGGTTTATTAGTGAGATCATCAGCTGATGCGTAACGTATATGTGTTTTTGTCTGTGTATAGGGGTGAGTTGGTTAAGCAGATTGTTATAGACACATGCAGAGCAATGTGAGGCTAAAGTACAAGTTTGTTAGTACTTGAAAGAGATCGGAGCTACAAAGTGAGTGCTAGTCGAGGCTCGGACATTCGATATATAAATTAACATCAGGTTTTATTTCTCAAGATAGAAAAAGTCCGAAAATTAATGCAAATGTTTTTTTCCTCATTTTTCATTCATTACGTATATATTTTTTTCTGTCAGAAAGCCATTACGTAAAAAAATTTAATATTCTGATTGTTTGCATGGTTAAAGGTCACTATTCGGGGCAGTATGGTGGTGCAGCGGTTTGCACTGCTGCCTCTGGGACCCAGCTTGAAGCCTCCGCCTGGGTCACATGTGTGTGGAGTTTGCATGCTCTCCCCGTGTCGTCGTGGGGTTTCCTCCAGGCACTCCAGTTTCCCCCCACAGTCCACAGACATGCCCCCCCCCCCACCTTGGGTGGTTCCCCACCCCGTGCCCGTAGCTTCCGGGATGGGCTCCAGACCCCCTGTGACCCAAACAGCCTGGAAAATGGATGGTTAATATTCTTAACCCCATATTTTGAAGTATCTCAGAAAAAGTATTTGCTAAAGAAAAGAACTGGTGCCTCTTTTAATGCCTTAAACAGGTTTACATTGATCCATTTTGTATGCTTTGTGGCATTAATTACTGATATTTCCAGAAAATGTACTCAGAATTTTATGCACATAACACCTCATATATGACTACGACTTTCCCTTTTCCCTCCGCGTAAAACTCCTTCTTGCCTTCTGGATTTAATTATTGTCCAATCTGGCTTATAGTGTTAGATATCGACTCAGACTCTAATCTACCATTATGCAAGCTGTATTTTTTATTAACTTATTTTCAATTTGTTCACGCGGGGATGGTGTTTTATATGCTATTTTATGAATATATAGATAGTCCCAGAGCAGAATGTAATGTATTGTTTTTTTTTTCGTCTTTTTCGTAACGTCTGTTCTCCCTGTTCATCTCCGTCAACTTCGTCTCGCTTATAAGCTGGGAAAGTTCTGGATGATGGAGTTAGACACATGTATCATACACATGGCGACTAACAAAATCTAGCGACGGGTCACGTTTGTGTTCCACTGGAAAGGGAAACAAATACATTTTCTTCGCACACGCCCAAACTCCGGCTGACTGACAGGTGAGTCGACTTCAAAGATCTGGGTGTGCCATCTCACTTTTGTCTTCACCTTTCTGTCTTCTTTCATTCCTTTTGCCATAAAAAGTGCAGAGTGTACAGTTCCAATAAGAAGGCTAAAGAGTCATAAAGCAAGTTTTGTGTTTGTATATAATTCTCAAAAACACATAAGGCCGCTCTACACACCAGTACATCCACAAAAGCATAATTAATTTACAATTTTAGGATTATTATGACAATGTGTTAGCTTATGATCAACTTTCACAAAACAAGGCAGCTTCATGAACCACAGTAATTTGTAAAATTCTAAATGGGAATATTGATTCAGGCTGTAACTAAGTTTCTCACAAAATCTCAATCACAGCTTCCTAAAGGAATGCCGCGGATCCTCTGGAAACCGAAAGAAACATCCTCTTTACGTTGCTGTGAAATTACTTCAAGAAAGTTGAATTTTGGCCTAGGAAGAAGTTGACGATGACAAACTGGTAGCTATTAGCATCAGCTCTCCGATTTCCCATGGTGAACGCTCAGGGGCATGAGTGTGCATGTGCGTGATGGAGCGAATGCTTGTCAAGTCTGGAGGGAAGCCTTCCGGAAGCCATAGTGGGGTTAAGGAGAGTAACCTTGACCACATGGGTACCGTTTAGCTCTCTGCTAACCCCACCAACGACGGCCAGCTATGGTGATTGATTACCGAGGAAACTTTTCTCAGCTTACAGATGCGTGACAACCTCGTAGCCTGGATAAAAAAAAAATAAAATTGAAAAAGATGTGAACAAAACAAGCTTTCTCACTAATCCTTAACATGCTAGTCTTCAGCTTAAGAAAGGGTGCGGATCGAATGTTGTGTCGTTTGCTCAGGGCTCAAATTACAACATGCGATCATGCGAGCAAAATGTTTACATCTTCCGTTTGAAAATACAGCTTAACCCAAGTCAGGAAAAATAGACCGACAGGAGCACGTGTGCCAAGTCGACCCCCCCAAAAAAGTCCAGCCCCTTGCAAGGCACCTTGTCTGTCAGACCCCCATCACGGCCTCCTCAGCTCTTTGAAGACTCTATTGACGCTAAATGAGGTGAATCCACTTGCCTGAAAGCACGAGAAAGCTCCAAGGCAACGTCTCTGCCGGCCTCAGCGTCGGCACGAAAGCGGCGGGGCGGAGGGCACGTCATGCCCAACTGGCGGTGTTCGGTTTCTGTGGGTGCACAGAAGAGTGCAAAAACAAACAAACAAACAGCAGGCCCTCCCGCGACTCCGCACGGACGTTTGCCGGATTCCGTTTGGATGACGAGACGGCTCCCAGTGCGAGGGCCCTGTCATCACCTGTGTTACGAAGGGGAAAACATGCTTATGCAATGATGGGATTTTAATGCTCCAAAAGAAAGAAAAAAGGAGAAAACATGAAGACATGTGGAGCTAAATTTAACCGTTAATAAGAAATGATGAACACATTAACTGTGCCATTCGAAATTTTAGCATGATTTTTTCTAGGATGTGACCATTAGGGTAGGTCAACTAGCTACAAGACAAAACATCCTAAATAGGGTCTGGATTCACCTATGATCATTATTCTAATTCTCAATATCTATTCCTTTCCCCTATTACTTTCATCCAAACATTCAATGCTCCAGTATGTTGAGTAGCATATTTTCTCTTCAGGCGTGGGGGCTGATTACTCACCATTGGCCTCGCAGAGTTAGCCTTGGCTAGCTCCAATGCTAGCACACTCCTCTGGCAGCCTGTCCGCCAGAGCGCTGCTAAATTGGGCCTGTGTGCTGCCAAGACTGGGGGCCACGTCCAAGAGAAACACCAGTGCGCTGATTGACTCCTTTGGACTATCCCCTAAGCCAGTGCCGGCCCTGATTAACTCAAGGTGTGCTATGACTTAATTAAGGCGCACAATACATCTCAATAATCGTATGTAGTATCATTTTCCTCGGTTAATTATGTGAACGTTGTATAATTTATGCACCTCCGCAGTCTGTCTTGATTCATTTAAAAGAACCTCTTGAAAACATTATTTCCCTCCAGTAAATCTCAGTAAAGTATCTCAGTTCCTGACAAGAGTCTGTGCATGTCTGAGTGTCCCAACCAAACGCGAAGAGAAATGAGAATGACAGTTTAAAGCTGCTTTCCTTCACATAGCAGATAGTTCCTTTGTAGCATTTGGACTGAAAGGTTGGAGACATCCAAGAGGATAACAAATAAAAACAGGACCTAGTTTGGGGGGGGGGCAGCTGTCTGTCAACGATTTCCATTCAGTGTCTCCAGGATCGACAGGAAGCTCATTGCAGAGGAACCAAGCGAACAAAAGAAATCGGGTCTGCCCTTCCCCGCAACCTCAGTTGACCGTAGTGACACACGTAACCCGACACCACATGACGCGCAAAGATCCACCTCGATCTCCTTGAAAAACAACTAGTCAGATAGATACTGGATTAGAACCCAAAGGCTGAATAGCAGAAGATATGCCCCCGTCTTGTTCTTAGCTTCCAGTAAGTGCTGGCCACTAATGCTCTATCTCTTCCTACCCTGAACACTGTGGTTTTTTCCCTTCAGCAGGCACTCCCACACAAAAAAGTTTCATAATTCAGGGCAGCTTAGCTTCCAAAGAGTCCCGCACACCAGCAGTCCTCTCTAAGACCCTCATGGATCCAGGGAAACCAAAAAAAAAATGGTAACTTTAAAATAAATCATAACTTTACTTAAAGCTATCTTGTATAATGCATTGCAGATACCTTCTTAATGCATTATAAGGTTCATTATAAGAAAGTGTTACAGTATCTTCAATTGAATGTCATAAGGCATTATAGTGTTGATTATAACACCTCATAAGCTCCAATAAAGCTGTCATCTATAATGCACTATAGAAACCTTCATCATGCATTATAATGGTCAGTATAAGATTTAATAAAGCATCACCGCATCTTCTATTGACAGTCATAAGGCATTATAGTGTTGATTATAATACTTCATAAGCTCCAATGAAGCTCTCATCTATAATGCACTATAGATACCTTTGTAATGCATTGTAATGGTAAGTATAAAATTTTTAATCTTCTTTTGGCAGTCATAAAGCATTACAGTGCTTCTTATAATATTTTACTTGAAGTGCTCATCTATAATGCATTATAGATACCTTCATAAGTGTTGCCAAAAAGTCCTCACCATATCGCTGGCCTGCAGTTTCGTCATTAATTTATTTGGTCTGACACCGTCGTCTGGTGGGAGTTGCGTGATTATTGCATCCCAGGTCATCAGAGCGATGCTCTCTCCAAGCCCAGACCTCAGCGCCGGCTTCCAGAAAGCGATGGAGCCAATTTTGGCATAAACAAGAACTTCACAACACTTTGGGGATTTAGGCAGATAATTGACTTGACAAAGGTCCACCCCCCCGGCTCCGCGGAGTAAGTACCTGATATCGGGCGGCAAGGATCAGAGGGGAGACGCTGGGACTGGGACTGGCGATGTGCTGAATTCCTCAGGATGTGGAGTTTTTGATTATGGAGCGAGTGGTGAGCAATGAAGAAGGCCGACTTTGAGCCCAGTGTGCCGTGTCTCCCGTACGAGACTCACGTGAGCTTCGCATGAGAAGAATGGATGAGAGCATCGCATGAGACATCACGTCACCCCGTGAACCACAGACCGTGTCGGCCACGCAGCATGCTGTTTCAGGACATCATTTCAGAAAGGATGGTCTTCATTTTTAAGCGACTGACACTTCACAACTAAAAGGTCACTGAAAAACCAGGGGTGGGGGGGGGGGGTGGCGGGGCTCCCTCCCACAGTCCAAAAGCATGCAGGTTAGGTTGATTGGTGAGTCTAAACTGGCCCTGTAGTTGTGTGACAGTGTAGGCGTTGGTTCCCACCTGCACCCATTGTTCTCAGGATAGGCGACCCCAGTTGGGACTGAGCGGTTTCAAAAAATGGATGGACTTTAAATCAAGTCAAGCTAAACTGTCTGTTCAGAATGACAAGGATTGGCTGTTTAACTTTTAGCCAAAAGTCATTTTTATACTGACAGTCAAACCTATCTACTAAACTTTGTCGACAGTTGCTGCTATAATGTGGATTATTGGATGCACAATAGTCTTACAATATAAGTCAGACTCTTTTTTTTTTTTTCTTTAAACCTTCATTTGATCAGAAAATCTGCCAGACGATATCTAATGCCTTGAAATGCGGAGACTCTCCGGGGCCTTAAGGCGAGAAGCCCCCCCTCCTCCCCACCCATGCGCCTCGTGATAAACCATCTCACTCCTCAGGAGGACCTGCCAGAGATGCCGTTCTGCAGATGGACCCGGCTGATCAGTAATAACCATAAAAGCCCATAATCTATGACAAATTTTTCAAGGAGGATTTAAAAGTGAAAGTCGGAAAGATAGTAGCACGTGATTTTATTATTTTTTTTACAGGGTGATACCTTGGGCTCTGCAGCCAAAGCTCCTGACAGGAGAAGCACGAGGCAGGCAATTGGATTTAAAAAGTACATGTTTCTTGGCACAGAGAGGTATCTACAGAAGAGATAACTAATCCTCACAGAGGGAACTCGTTTTTTTCTTCTCCTTCTAATCCTCCCCCCAAAAATAAAACCAAACTTAAAAGCAAATGGCCCGTGATAAAAGTTTGCTTTCAGATTAAAAAAATCCACCACTGAGGAGAATTCATCCATGGTGGGGTCCCCCACCCCCCTGCAAAAAAAAAAGCATGCTGGTAGCTGCCTGTGTGTACCCGGAGCCTCGCCCCCCCTCCGCCCCAGATCCCCTCACCTTCGTCTGTCATGTCACCACAGACCACTAAAACTAACAGAGCCTGCCGATGTTTACCATCAGAGAGGCCAAATGGTCCGTTTATTACCCAGGGCCTTCGGGGGGGTGGGGGAGGGGGGGGGGGGATTTGAGCTGGGAACAGTCTATCACTTCAAAATGAGCCGTTACGGGGCGATAGCTCTCAGGTGAGGCCGCTGGGCCAAATGCAACGGCTCCCACATGCCACCCAGAACACTACTTTGTTACCCATGCTGGAGATTTACGCCTATTGGTATAATTCCTTCAATGTCATTCCGGACCCCAGTGGAAGGAATTCATTATTCCAGCCACACACTTGCTCAGGCAGTCAGAGTAACCTTACCAGGTAACAGATCTCAGGTATTGCACTTAAGCTCCCGCTCAAGTATTATTTTAATGCTAATATTGCTTGGTGAATTGCAGTCATATTCCCAAGGACTGAGTTCCACAGAAAAGCCACGATATTTCCTACACTGACGCTCTTAAAGCTGCGGGATTGATTTTTTTTTTTCTAGCCGAGGTTGTTTAATATAGGATAAAGCGGAGCGGCGTGCATTAAGCTGTGGACTAATCAAAGCGGAATGCCAGGACAGCCACTGCCAGTCTGCTACTTTAATGATGTCTGAACCCATGATTGATTTCAGGCATCTGTTTGGACACCCCCGCCGCCCGAAATGCTTTGCCTTCTGTCAGCCGGGCTCGTGAAACGTTTTCTTAATATCGCATGAAACACACCCAGAATAATGCAGACGATACAGTATCTGCTTAGCTGCTGTTTGCTATAAGCTACACGATACAAGTAAATTATTATCTGGAGATACAGAAAAAAAATTATATCATTATTGGTGAACACGATTATAATCTGACTTCTGTCCAAACTCATTTCTGTATCTGAATGTCATTGTGTTCTCAGATTTTGGGGACAACAGGAGTAAAACAGGAAGATAAAGTGGATCAGCAATGAATAAAAAGCCAATTTTCCTGGTAAATAAGCAAAGGACTTACAAAGCAATGGTACCGAGTTGTCTGCAAATATTTACTATTTGGGCCTGGATTGGGGTAAGAGAAGTAGTGCACCAAGCGAGGGGGCAGGGGGTGCAATTAAGGCCATTAAACGGTGTCCCCCTCCCCACATTTGGCCCGCCTAGCAAAACATTTCCTTTTTAAAAACCTGTCATTCGGCCCCAGTTAAGAGTACCCACTCATGAAAGGCCACTAGAGGTCAGGGGTCAAAAGCTAACTGCTGCAGTCCAGGCTGGAAGGAACTTTGTTAACAGCTCATTAAAAATGCTTGTTTTTTTAGCGGGGTGGGTCAAATGATGGAGTACAAACGTTAACCCTCCCGTCGCCGTAATTGTTAGCAGGGCAAACAATTTGTCAAACGGCAAGGGGCAGTCAGGGGACTGATGACAGGCTAAGGAGTGAGGTGTATATCAGCGATGCACCATGGGTACAGATGGGTATGATGGGTGCATCATTATTTACGTTCCGTCTCTTTAAATATCAGTGGCAAAGTCTATACTTCAACAAAGGGCAATATGAATATGCACTAGAATCTAGAACCTTGATTCAAATCATCCGAGATTCTTCATTTGCCTTTTGAACGTCGGTATTTAAATGTCCGCACTGTCCTGTCAGCTACATACATTTAACAGTGCAATGAAAAAGGTTGGTGTTTTCATAGTTTAGTCGACTAGACACTGGTACTGTGAACTTCAGGGCTTTGCTGTAGAAACTCAAGTCTCGCAGTCTTTGTTGACTGTGACCTTTTGGTTTACACGTGTTGGAGAGAATTAAGTCCTTGCTCTGCTTAGCTTTGCAAGAAATGGGTACTTGCATGAGAAACCAGCCCCCAGCTCCCATCCTAATACCCTACATAGCTTACTTCGCTTACTCAAGGCGCGGCCAAGTTGCACATACATGGTATAACTAAAACTGACTTGAAAAGGAAAGCAGTTATTGAGATCAAACTTGGGCTCGCTGTTGGATTTATCATTGCAGCTGATAGCATCAGGAGCACAAAAGCACTGTGCTTATAAGGTTAGTTTATAGGGGGCTGATTAGAAGCACATTAAGTCTGTTCAGATGTAGGATTTGCTACATAACCTCTCAAGTTCTCCCAAGCCCACCCAAATACTGTATTTATTTTTCAAACCGCCGCACCGGTTTGTTGGATCAGTTCTGAAATGTTACTGACTTTTAATGTGTGTAAGCATTTGTGATAAAGGCGATTTTGTATTTCTCTCCTCCTCTATAAAAGGTCACCTTTGTTATACATGTGCGTATTATCTTCGTGTTTACATTGTACGTCACCAGAGTGAACGCCGTCATTGTGCTTTAATTTTGACTTGAAATGGCTCAAATTAAATAAAAATCCATTTAAATTAATGGGCCAGCTCAGAAAATGGCTTGTGTCACTTCCGAAAACATTTTTAAGAGAGTTTAAAAAGCATATAATTTGGAAATAAAAATTACAAGCAGAACTATCTTGAATGATCTACTAGACAGATTGGGGAAGCCACTGCCGGTTGGGGGGGCTTCGTCTACTTATGTGCCGAGGGCCGGCCAGCGATGGTGGCCATCTACGGGGGCAGTTATCTGTAACCAGCTCACCACCACAGGTATGGAGTCTGAAGGCAGGACGCGGAAAGAGGCGGCCATTAGCCTCCGAGTCGCATAACCCTGCTGCATAAACCCCCCACCGACGCTGATCAAATATTAATGCAGCACTGAATAAACATGAAATGTCACAGCCACAACAAAGCGAATGTAAACATATGTCTTTATGTATTTTTTAAACTAATAATCATCAAAACGTAGCATTGGTGATTTCCATAAATAACAGCAATGAAGTAAATCAACACTATAAAATAAGGTATATATTTTTATGAGGTAATAATCTGACCCAACAATGGAATATAATGAATGAAGACTTGCTTCTGCCTGTACGGAATATAGAAATTGGTTATTATCCATATTCCCAGGAGTGTCCCGGACCTACAACATGTGAGTTGAAACACCTCCCCTCCTATTCTGAAGTATTACACCATTCACTTAAATTGCTATTAAAATGTGTTTCCAGAGAGACCTTTGTCAGGATTATCTGAGGTGGCAGGCCTTACTCACCAGCCCATAATTGTAGTGGCAGGTGGCCCCGTGGAATAAGGCTTCTCCTGTCTCCGGCCAGGAGGATCGCCAAGATGGGGCAATTACGGGCACCCCGCGTCAGACTCGATGTTGTTATGTCACTGGCGGGCTGAGCCGGAGACACGCTTGGCCTTCTGGGAAGCGAGCGGTGATTTAGGGGATTTTTAGCCTGCCGCACAACCCGCGCTACGGCCACGTCCATTTCACAGAACGTCGCGCTTCTCTGCAAGGGCGGGGTCACTCCTGTGAATTCAGGTCAACTACCTGTAATGGTTCCTGCCTCTCCCTTGGCTCCGGCACTTTTTTAAATGGAAGTCTCGTTAATGAGGCCCACGCGGCTACACTGTGCAGATCTTTGGATGGGATCAAGGTGACCTTTCGACATTAACATTTATCAAAGCACGGGCTAACAATTAAACTCTCGTCGGAGCATGCGGATGATCCTCCGCCCTTTCAGATGACTGGCGGTGCAGTGTCTCCATGGATGGCCTCAATATCCGTTCCACGAGATTTGAACCCATGAGGATTTTCATGTTCTTGCCATGCTTGTTCCACGTGTCATGTGATCCGCCCACTATCCAATCACATGCTGTTCAGGGCAAACTGGATGACTGTAATGTTCTCAATGTGTTGGTGCGTGTTTGCATGTTTGTGTGTCTAATTCATAACCCTTGCTTTTAAAGGGTAGGTTCTGAGTCACGGTGACTGTAAAAGCATCTGCTGAGGATGTTTGTTTTATTTTTTTCTCAGTTTTTTACTATTACCCTGACTGCCAGATAGAAGACCTGACTTTTTGCTGTCATTAGGACGCCACAAACACTGGGGGAAGGCAAAGACTGCCTGGTGTGAGAGAAGCTTCAGAAGGTATTGGAGAAGGGATGCTATGCTCTGGGTGACAGGGAGGGGGACAAAGGCGGAGAAAGGGTGGGCATGAGTGGGGACCCTGTCACTCTGCTTGTGAACTCCCTTTATGACTCTGTCAGCACAGGGGTCCCGACCTACAGCGCCTCTGACAAAAAACAGGGTGCCAACTGGGGCTGGTCGCTCTCGGCTGTGGGGTTTGCCCGTGGATGGAGGGAGAGGGGCGGCAGGCGACGCAGAACGCGGTGGCTGGTGTTGATCAAGCAGAATGGGCTTGAGTGCAGAGGAGATAGAGAAGCGGAGGAGCGTGGGAGGCCGGGAGAGGTGGAACGAGGAGTAAAGGAGGTAGAGAAAGGCCACGTGTGTGCCTGTGAGTGTGGGTGTGGGTGTGGAACCGGGTTTCCTAAACTCCTGAAGGTGAAGAGAAAGCGAAAGCCGCCCGAGAGTCTCGTCCCGCCTCATCCAGCGAATGGTTTGGACTGGTGCCAGTATTTTTGTTTGTTGTTGACTTCCCTGCAGTCCATGCTCTCCTTCCGTAAGAAATAAAGGAAGAGGAAGCCATAGCTTACACTGCACCATTATATTCTACAGAAAAAAATATTATCTAAGACATCTGTTACTGACAAGGTTTCATACAACCACTTGATATACCTTTCTTGTGCCTTAAAGCACCAAGTCCACATATGTCTGATGCATGGAAATAAAGACTTGCTTGAAGTCCTGTTATATGAAGGAAATATTTACGAGCTCCCGCAGGAGATAAAGCACATTTGTTTACCTTGCCGGGTGACGTTACGCTGGACTTGACCGAGACGGTGACGGAGAGAGAGTCGGAGAGATCAAAGCGGAACCGAAGGCTGTTTTTGTGAGTCACAGGTTATCGAGATGCTGCTTTAGCACAACCGTGTCCTCTGGTGGGTTGTGGGGGGGGGGGAGCAGAAGGCACGCAAACATGTTTTATGGCCCAATAAAATCACAGAGGAGGTCAAGCATTCCTCAGGCTCACTTCTCTTTATGACAACGTCTGCTCAGACCCCTCGCCGACACGGTTAAGCAAGCTTTCGGGTGACTGGGGAGACACAGCAAGCTAGCTGACTTTAGTTTCAGCATAGAAAAGCACAGCTGCCCCTCCCCCCCCCACTCCACCTCCACAAGGATACCGGTGAGAGTGGGAATCTGAGATCTCGTCCGCTAACTCTTTTGCTTGAAGATGCCCATCATCCACCCACAATACTATCCTTATCGGCAAGTGGAGTCTTTCTGTCGTTTCCATTTTGTCCTTACAAAACACCTCCGTGATTTCACACATCCTTCAGACCGCAGAGAAAAATCTCACAATGGAGCCTCATAAGTGGATCTGTCAACGTTGCAGTAATTCTCGCTAACCGAGTAGCGCCGGTGATAGCTCGCTAAACAACAGCGATGATAATAATGGCGTCGGTGTGGAGCGGCCGTGAGCAGCGCGCCGGTGACCCAACCGGTTATTCACATCAGACACATCTGTAGAGGACCAGTTTGGCAGCCCAGTGAGGCCTGCCAGGGAGAGGGTTAGGGTTAGGGTTAGGGTTACCCAGCATGCCGTGCAGCCTCAGCGCATTGGGCCGAAATTACCGTCTCGTCCTTGGGGGAGGTCTGAACTGTGGCTTTGTCCCAGGGCCCGAAGGCATGTCTGTCCCTCCCGCTTTTCAGCACTCCGCCCTTTCACTACATCCTAACCGCCGGATGACATGACATAGCCACTTCAGAGGCTTCCGGTGGCCCTCTTTCCCAGAATGCCATGCTGTTGTGAGTCGCCATTATCAGTGATGTGACTGAATCTCTAAGGGGTCATTTTAAGACGACATTCCCGATGCAAATGAACGACTTTCCCCATTTATTCACATCTGTGGATCAGTTTGCCCACCTAAATGACTGACTTAGTGACTTTCATTTCTGGTCTGCCAATTTCATGTGCAGTATTCTTAAAAACCATGTTTTCATTTTATTATAGTTCTTGCAGATCTAGTAGAACGCTTATAAAGGTAGAAAAAAACAGATTATATTTTCTTTTTTTCTTGCAGTCCCGTTTGTTATCATGTTTTTTTTTGGATGAAACAACAGTACGCACTGAGAAAATGCTGATGAGTGCATTTGGCTGAATTATGACAGTTAGGGGTAAAAGGTGGAAAACAAATGCAACTGGACTCATCTGAACAAACGAGCGATTCAGAGGACTACCGCGGGCGTGATGAGGCTCACCAGGGATGATGAGGGAAACAGAGAGGGTGATTTGGAGAACAGTGATGCCTTATCTGTCTATCCATCTATCTATCTATCTGTCTATCTATCTAT
>JAODUD010000043.1:9959874-9971626 GCA_026784285.1 Stomatorhinus walkeri | reverse complement strand
CCCCCCCCCGCCCCCCCCCCCCCCCCCCCCCCCCCACATTGACCCCAAATGGCAGCTCAGCACCATAGTCGGGGCCGCAGGTAACGCTATAGTCAGAGCTGAAGGATTGGCTGAAAATCATGGCGTGAGAATCTGCTGACCAGGTTTACAGTCCTACAATTAACGGTTCAGGGAACAAACAAAATAGACATAGATTGGATTGAATTTAGCAACCAATGGAGAATGTGTAGTACTAGAGCTTCATGAATATTTTAATATTGACTGTAATATTTATAGTGATGACTAATATGTGATCAGGTCTGAGGGGGGGAGGGGGGGTTGAGAGGTCGCCTCAGGTCAAAGATCACAGGTTTGAGTCGGCTAACCCAACACCAACGGTAGCACAGACCCCACTACAGTGAGTCACTGCTTCCCACAGTCTCCACAAACCTCTTAAATGCTTCCCGGCCTGCGGCAGAGGGCGCGTCCTCCCTACACGTCCGTGCCTGCAGACGGATTGATCATCACCATCTCTGCCACGTCTGATCAATCTGTGCTGCCCACCTGTGTTTGGACAGGTGCGTACGGCTTCGAAGGCAATCCATGGGGAGGAGATTGGGTCCCATGGGGGGTGTACCGTGCTGCCTGAGGGGTCGCGGGTTATTTTATTTCAGCTGCAGCGCGCTTCAGTCCAGCTTTCTCTTACATTGATGCACTGTGGATTTAAACCCACTGGAAGAATTCAGGGTCGTCTCGCCTGAGAAATATCGCTTATCTAGTTTTGTGATACGTGTTAACTTTCCTCGCGTCACAGTCGCCACAAGCTCTGCTGCTTTTGAAATAGAGGAGAGCGTTGCTCTTCAGTGGTCCTTCAGGAGGCGTCTGGCGAGAGCGGTGGATCAGACACCCCCCCCCCCCACCCCGCCGGCCCTGACAGACGGCAGGCAGGTGCGCACGGATTCACGGCTGTTAAGTAGAGAAACCGCAGTCTGGCGGGTCACCCCCCCACCGCGGGCTACGCTCTGTTAGCACTCCCGGGTCTGCAAGTGTGTGCTGCCACTACAAACCCCATCCTCCCCCCAACCTACCACCTCAGCGACGTGTTAACCACCAAACAACATTTGTTCATTGGCCCAGCCGAAGCAGGACACCAATCTCAATGCCCAAAAAAAAGAGCCTGACTCGGACACACATCTCGGCCGGAGCCGGTCCATTTGACGCCTCTTCACTACAATGTTCTGCACTTTACCAGACACAGCACACCCCCTCCCCCCCCCCCCCCCACACCTCAAACCCACACCTCAAACCCCCACCTCCTCCACAGGCTCTCTCCCTCTTCACCGGCTGACTCACATCCACGTGTTAATGGATGGAAGCTCGATGCCTCTGAGGCTACAGGGAGTCATCTGTCTCGGAGAAGACACCCTCAGACCAATCGCAGACAGGCGCAGGGGAAAACACGGCCCCTAAAAATAACGACCGTGTGCCTGGGAAAAGACCAGAAATATCTAGAACCTTCTACAAACCGAGACAGTTGGACAAATTCCTTGACAACCTAATTTTCTTTTGTTTTTTTATAGATCTGACTCCCCACTAAGCAAACCCATCCTCTGTTCTGCTCTGTTATACAGACGTGGAAAATTCACAGTAAGAAAGACTTCCTGCTCGCTTCTCAGAAATCCTCCTCATTGTCTTGAAGGCAAATAGCCAGAGGCTAATATAGCTGAGGGCTAATGGAAGCTTTCTGGCAGATGTTTCTGAGCTTATTCATTCAGGCATGACGATTGCGGAGCTTCTCTCCCCAACACGGCGGCTGCTACTCCCTCACACTGGTTCCTTAATATTTCCCCCTACCTTCCAGAAAGAGTGGGCCGCGTGTGTGCGTGTGTGTGTGTGTGTGTGTGTTTGAGTCGAGGGGGAAGGGGGGCAGGGAGAGGTCCCCCATTCCCACCTGACCTCTCTCAGCTTAGCGGTGCACTCCCAGCGCGAGGCACAGGAGAACAGTGTTGCAAGACCATCGCCTGCCGTGTTAAAAATCCCCCTGGAATTTTAATCCCCTTGCTACCCCACTGCACACTTTAATAATACAAATAACAATCTTTCCCTTTAGGGGATTGTGTTACCTCACTCTGGGTAAAACACACACGGCAGAGAGGGGGGGGGGAAGCGGGACTCCGCTCAGCCTGTGCTGAAGTGACTTCGGTCGCCGCGGGGACAGCGCATCACTCCCGGTGACGAGAGACGCCTCGGAATTGCTGAACGCAGCCGCCGCATCTCAAAATACTCAGCCATGTCCAAATGTGCATGAAGAAAAGGAAGACGGAATGCGCGGATTTCTAACGCCAAAGCGTACACGGAAAATCGGGATGCGTCCGAACAGATTTATAACTCCTGATCGATAACATGGACTATCATAGTGGTTCTCAACTGGATCGACCTCAGGACAGAAAGTGACAAGAAAGATTCACAATACGAATTGGAAAGTTGTTCATTTTCCACATTGAACTGATACTTTTATCCGAAGGCATTTACATTAGAGGGAAGGGTTACAATTTACGTGTATTCCTTGGGATTGGAACGTATGATCCCAATGAAATCGGACCCACCAGCAGAGAAACTTTATGACTATAACGATCCTGCTGACGTCTCAGCCTTCAGACCGTTGAAGCCTGCTATTCACCAGGAATCATGACCTTCCAGTACAGTCTAGTCCACTTCAGAGAAGGAGTCTCAGATCAGCACAAACCGAATCAAAATTCCCAAGTCACATGGCGCTTAACAAGAAGCAGTGCAGCCATGGGCCTGTACCGCAGGTCTTTCTCCCTTGGCTTGCTCCGCTGACCTCCATCACAAAGACAGAAAGCTCCTTCTTGCCGTCTTCCCGATGGTGGCGAAGTCGCCGACGTCGACTATCTGGTATTTATTTTCCTGAGGGATGGGGCTATCGTCCTGGCTGCTGGTACCTGAGGAGGTGGCAGGATGACAGAAATAGGAGGTTGGGGGAAAAATGAAGGTGTCCGTTTATGGTGGAAGATGACAGAGCATTGACAGCACTAACAGCTAAGAGACTGAAGTGAATAGCTCAACTTCACATCGGCCACACAACAGACACGTAGGATTTTATACTTAAATCGCGGTCACTCTCTCTCTGCAGGGGGCGATATGAATCTAAAACAAGCCCGTTTCTACGATCTGAAGGGTCAAGCTTCTCATCTCAGAGAGATCCGGACCAAGCAGCGGTAATAAGGGGCCCGGGTCTCGACCAGCCACCATACCTTGTCTCCTTCGGTCTCTCTCTCTCCTCTGGGCCAGTGGGAGGCTGGACCAGCAACATTGATTGGATTGAGTTTTCCAGATTGATGCTCTTGAGATCCTCCCAGAAGGAGCTTTGTAGCGACCTGGACACGATGTGTGAAATACTCATTCACAGAATAGGGATCATGACCCACGGCCTGCCAGACATGGAAACCTTATGTAGTGGTTTCATGCCTGTTATTTACTGCATTAAGACAAAATCAAACACGAGGGCTCAAACTTTTTCTTTTCTTTTTGCCAGTCTGTCCCATATCCTCTCCGCGCCTTCAGCAGAACGTCAGAGGGCCTCCACCAGCTTATTAACATGCAGCGATGGAGGAGCAGACGGCGGAGGGGACCGGGAGGGCTGCTCAGCAGATGTTTACCTCTGCTTGGGCGTGTGGTGGCTGACGCTGGCCTTCCCCCTCGTCTTTGGACGTGCCAGTTAAGGAGGAGAGGTTGAGTCATGTCGGAGCATCGCAGGGCTCGCCCGCCGCTCCCTGAGCCGACCGAGGCTTTCTCAGCTTCTCCCGTCATGGCTGCCTTTAAGTCATCCTAATTTGCCGTCTCGCCGTTGAGTTTTTCAAGAACTGAGCTGTCAGACTTGTCCATACGTGGGAATGGTGTGAGTGCCCTGCAATTTGTTGGCGCCCCATCCTGGGTTGTCCCCTGCCTAGCGCCCGTAGCTTCCGGGATAGGCTCGGGATCCCCTGTAACCCTGCACAGGGCAAGTGGGCATAGAAGATGAATAGAATACATTTTTCCTTTAAGACAAACAAGGTCATATATATGGAAAATAGTGGCATTGCTTTTAATTTGATCTAAGAGAAACAGACATTCAAATTAACACATTTAAAACAAGTGGCCATTTATTCCATGTAAGCAGGTAACTGGTTAGTTAATGGTTATCTGTGATCATTTAGGACGTGTGAAGGGTATGAACCAGGTTCCCTGTTCCTTGAGAGAGCTTTGGACGTGTGCTGGTTCATTTTCCCTAATTTTAATAAAACTACAGCATCACTCCCTCGTGCATAAAAAAGTGATTTATTGCGTTGTATAGATGTGAAGGGCTTTGTTTGGAGAGAGGGAGATCTGATCGCAGCTCCCCTGCAGAGCCCACCAGCCTAATAGCATGTGTGTGTTTTTTTTTTTTTCCATGGCAATATGTAAACACTTTGAGTCCCATTAACGGGCATCTCCTGACTGACGCACTTTGTGTGGCGGTGCCACGGGGAATGCAAATGAGCTGAGGTTCTCTGAGCGATCAACACTAAGCAGGTGGGGACCTCCAAAAATATTCGGCTCGCCCGGCCACAATCAAGGCACAGGACATCTATCCGGAAGCCTTTGAGCTTTTCAAACGACTTATTACATTTAAGCGACTTCCCTCGTTTTGTGCAAAGGTCAAACTCTGCAGCGATGATGCCGAGCGCAGAAGCTAGCGTAACTTTCACATTAACCACAACCTGAGTTCAGAGGTATGCGGCTTGTGATCTAAGCGGCTCCTTGCCGCCGCGCCCTCTCAGCCGAAGACGCGTTATAATTTGACTCAAACCTTTCTCACTTTCCTGTTAGGCAAGATTTATTTGCAAAACTTCTGACAAAGCTGGCAATAAAAAAAGTCTGGTGCTAAGCAAAGTTTAGAAGAAAATAACAGGTAGAAGTGGACCATCAGCTCCTTCCCCTGAGCTGTATATCATTAGACGACTTGTACATACATGCAGACAAACTCCATCCTTGTGCCTCACTGCAAGGTTTCCTCATGCATAGTTAGATAATTGACCCTAATAAGCTCGAATTAGGCATTTATATGGTAACAGGGAGAATTTCTTGGCCTGCTGACCAAACTCAGATTCCATGGCCGATGGGATGGACAATAGGAACATTGGATGCAATGAAAGCCACTGGCATTGGGGGACAGTTCCTATGACATCATGAGAGTGGGCGGGGCATCATCCACGCCCCACACTTTTGAGAATCGCAAGCGAGAGGCCAGCCCATGAGGTGCAGCCTCCATTCCTAAAGGTCCGACCCGGCGTCCTTCTAAAAGGTATCGGCTGGAAGATTGAGGCGTGGTACCGGGAAATTCCGTCAAGGCCACGACACGCCGCAGAGGCCGTGAGAAAACAATGTGGCATCCTCAAAGACGAAATGGCGAAACGCAAAGTGAGAAAGAAAAGAGAGAAGCTGTCTCTAGCTGCCATGTCATTCCCATACCAGACTCAATATCGTGGCTATAAAAAGATTAAGTTCAGCAATCTGCTCATTCAATGATCTCAATGAGAAGTCTGGGGAAAATCTGCTGCAAAGGATCATCTGACAGATTGCTTGTTAAAGTGCGGTATTGAATACACTTTGTTTGACCAACCTAATGTTTCTATACAGAGCTACAACTTCACCCATTAATAGAGTAGAAACAGTCTGTGTTTAGTGCGTTACTCAATGATATGACTTCCTGGAGCTTAAACTGTCAACCTTCTGATAATGACTATAAATTCTTGGTCGCTATACCACCTACTGGGCAGACTTAGTAAATTTTATATGGAGAATATGTGAGAAAATAATACAACTGGAAAAGTATATAACTAAGTACATAAAACAATAAATATATGTAGATATACATATTATGAGTAAATGAATTAATTGAGGATATCTGGTTATGTAATTATGGAGCTAAATTATTATGAGTTTCACAGCAATGCAGCCTGGATGCTTAAGTGAACTGGAATTTTCCCAGCATTTGGGAAGGTTCACGGGGCCTGTTAGATAGGTCTCATGTGACTGCCCTGGGGGGGCGGGGGGGTGACTGAACATCCCCTCAGGGCGACAGTAGGTAGATAACGGGCTGTGGACATGTTTGCCCCGCAACAACGGAATTCTCCTTGGTAAACATGGCTTGATGGATCGGTCGATAATGAAGAGGTGATGGATTCCGCTTGCTGAGTGCGTCCTGAGTCGAGGGGGTGGGGGGTGAGGGTGGAGCTGGGAGGGGGGGCTCCTGTGAGTGTCAGAGGCCCACCCACTCTGCCAGTGAGTCCAGAGACACCTTAATCACGGTCTGATGGGCACAAGCAATTATGAGCCCTTCCACGATTCTCAATGGGGTCTGAGATAAAACCTCAGGAAAAAAATTAGCTCTGTTTTATCAGATTCTTCACTTTAAATCATAGCGAAGAAAAATATACCAGCCAAGTCCCAGAGCGTGACTGCAGCCTCGTGAAATGAATGAGTAAATACTACCATAGATCCATATAAATAATTTCCACACATCTTCGGTACAATTTAGGGCCACGCTTCCAATGAAATTAATAAATAAGTATTATTTGTAATATAAACAGATGTTTAAAGATGTTTAAATTTTCAACCTGAAAACAGATGGTTTGAGACTGGACTACACTGGGATAACTATATGGGGTAATGGTAATGACGGTAATTAAAGTCACCTGCACACTAAGTGGACTAATTAATCGGGCTTCTCAAGACCACCAGCTCAATTAAATCACTCAATTATATATATATATATATATATATATATATATATATATACACACACACACACACACACATTCAGATTGACAGCTCAGTTAAATCACTCTGCTGATCCAGTTAGTGTTCAGGGCATATTTGCAGGTAACGCCATCGGTACACCTTCCCGATTGGTTGATGGACTTGAGTCCATTTATCCTGAAGACACACTGTGCCAGTATAGACGGCATGTTTAACTAGACTGAAATTTGAGATTTAATCGGCAGAGGGAGGCTTTTGGTGACTGCGCACAGCAGGCGTCTTCCAAACGGCAGCAAGGAAAGGAAGCGGAGTTCCTTTCTTTGTTGGCATATTTATTCGTTACTTGCTGATTCAGTGCGGAATCTCTCATTTGGCAGGAGGAACGCAGTCAGCAGGACCTGGGTTTGCAGGAATTCTGCTGCTGGGAGAAGGGATTCCCAGGCGGGAGACTAGAACAGGGTGAGTTGCTGTGAAGTAGCGGCGAACCCTGGCCGAATTCAGGCCCACCTTTCCTGCCCTCCTATGCTGTACATCCGTCTGATGTGTGTGGGTGTGTGCGTGAGAGCGTGCATATGTGTGTCCTTAACGAACAGCGGCTCGCCTAATTAAAGGCTGGATCTGCCCACGGACGCACGCCTCCTGAACTTCCGCCGTGACCCCATCTCTTCTTCAGGCTTTCGATTAAAGAAACAAATTGCCGGATTAGCGGTTTTGGAAGGAGCCAATGTTCTGGGATGGAACTTTCGCCGCGGTGTCCTAGCAACCTGAGCATGGAGCTGTTGCGGGGAGTTTGGGCTTTCGCCACGTTACCCGACGTCACATGAAGAAGGGCCCAAGCGGCGTTTCAACACGACCTAGAATACACTTCAGCTTCAAGCCTGAGCCTCCTTAACTCACAGCGAGGATCATAAGATCCTTCGCTTCTGCACATACCTTCCAATGACGGCACCACTACTATAAAACAGTTCTCATGATTATATATGCCCCCTGGCTGTATATGTCAGGACTCTGCATACTTTCCCAGTGGTCACACAGGTCCTGCCCTGCGCCACCCTGGTATAGACTCCAGGCATTAAATGAATGTTTTTTTTTGTATGTGGGATGTAATTAACCTATGAATCTTAAAGGACAGTGGAATTCTGGGTAAATTCAGGGTTGGGTGGTGGGGACAGAGGGGGGTTGGCGGAGGGGTGTGATGTGTGAGAGCGTGACATTTGTTCTGTCAGGCAGGAGTCACATGACCCCAAAGGGAACGGATGAGGTCACCAGCTCCAGTGCACCTGGCTACCCCCTCCTGCTCCTTCAGTTTCTCCGAGCCTCGGTGGCCGGGGGCCGGTGTCGTCATCACGGGCCACTTCGGTCACACGCCCTCCCGGTCCCCTTTTCTAATAAAAGCGAAAAAACCAACGGCAGAAACGTGACCTTTGTCCGTATCTTTTAATGAAATGCGTCGTGTAATTCTAGCATCCTGTCCCGGGCCAGGCTACTGGCGTGCCTCCCCCCCCAGCGAGAGCGCCTCGCAGTCGGCCTTTCAGCTGCAGCTTGGCATTAAGAGAATGGATCTTGGAATGGCATCAAAAGAATCTCTATTCGAGCGACGTACCGTTGGCACCGATTCACATACAAACTGTCGTAATCAGATGTCCACGGCCGTCTGGCGAACGCATTAGCCAGCCGCAAGATGGAAGTGCTACTAATCGCATTTAGATACGCTTACAGTGCCATACATTACGCCGGGGGAGGGGGGAGGGTGACGGAAACGGCATTGAGCTCATTAGCTATTACCGTTATTACTGAGCGACGTATTTTCATTTTTTTTGTTTTCGCGCCGGATGACATATGAAGTAATGCGGATCTCATTAAAGGGAAATTATGCGACGTCGGCTGGGATGGCCAAACGTTTAAGTTCAGCGGCGTTCCGAGCGGCAGCATCGGCCATGAAACGTCAAGCACAGGCAGAGAGTTTCCCACTAGGTGCGAGCGGTGTGAGATGGGCCCAGTGTAGCGTCACCAGCGATGACTGGGGATTGAGCGCTCGCAGGAAATACCCGAAGCTCCCCTGTGGGTTCGAATTCTATTTATTTAGATGGCTGCCAGATCGAGGTGACATTATGGCTTTAGTGAGAAACAGACACCCACGCTTCACACACCCGGGAGAGCGGCTGCCGTTGCTAGATCTGCTCAGCCTCAGCCCATTCCTCCGGGAAGGCGAGTGTTGCCACGTCCTCCTGCCTTTCTAACTTTCTAGGACCTTCTTGCCACCACAGGTAAACGCGCTATGACCTGGCCCCACATGTCGGCAGCGACACACCAGCTCGTGTCTCCCTCCTCACGGGATTTCTGCTCTTCCCAGAGTGGTGACACGGTCTCTTAGAGCGAGACCCCACCCCACAGCTGGGGGGGGGGGGTGGTTGGGAGAACATTCCGGAAGGCTCCTTATTAGTTAACCCAACCGTGGTAAAAGAGAGGGAGGCAGCATGGTAAAAGGTTAACAAGCGGGGGAAGTAGATGAGGAGGAGGAAAGGAGGGTGGCCTGGAATTCTCAGGCGCCAAAATGAAACCTCAGCAGCAAGATAGAACTCTGAGTCTCCTCAAGTTCCCCATCATTATTGGAGTTTGGGGGGTGGAGGTGTCCTGTCACGGGTGATACATACCAGTGGAGGCCGCAGGCTGACACGGCTGACTCATAACACCCAGTTCTACTGTGGCGACTCAGTCGGACGCTGTTGTCTGCTGGCGGCCATTTGACTCACTTTCACTTACACCCCCGAGATCCAGCTCACGCCGGCCGTCTACCTGCCGCTCAGTGGCGCCCGTCGAACTCCCTGTGAGAGGGGGGGGGTCACAGAACGCTGCCTGTCACCCGCTTCTCACCCTCCTGTCACTGCAGAAGCTCTACACAGCTTATTGTGACCCTGTGACCGTTGTCACCTCCTCGCTTCTGACAGACTCAGACAAAACGATTCTCATTTTTTCCCCATTACAGTCAGTTCTCAGACATCGCAGTCCACTTCCTCATGCTTTTAATACCCTCGTCCTCATAGAGATTTATGTTACTTACACTTATTTGTGTAGTGCATCATTCAAGGCGTTCACGTTTCGAACATTTAAACGGCTGCATATTTTCTTAAGAAAAGTCCCTTGTTCCGGGGATCAGTTCTATAATCGCCTCAGAATACTTTCAATTTCCCTTACAGCTGAGGATGATTCTGTCTGCGTTTGTTAAACTAAACCTAACATAATATGAGACACAGGATATAGGAATTACAGGTATCTTCTTTACATCGATTCATTTCTTTCCGACTTTGCTTTTACTGTGAAATACAGTTTCTTTTTTCCCTGCATCACTTTGAGCCAATCGTACTAGAGCTCAACTTTAAAGTTATTTATTTTTTTAAGTGCAGCAAAGTCTCGTGCACTCCAACCCAAAATGCCAGAAAAACAAACCTGCAGCATGTTCTGGAAAATATTCATCAGGACCGGCGTGTACCTTCCTCATGCGGCCAGGCCGAATCGCTCAGGTGTCGCCTCCCATCGTCGTCAGGGCGACAACTAAGACAGCCAAATTACCGGAGTTAGCAGTGTGCCATCTATCTGATTCCTCCTTCTATCTCCTTTGTCCCCCATTTTCCAGATCAGGCTTTCCCCTCCGCCTCAGCCTCTTTCCCCGTTTCCAATCTGTCTGCAGCACTAAGAAAGATTGCTCTCTCTCAACACGCACACACAAAAGAAAAAACAAGTTGACAGTAAAGAAGCGGCAGGAAAATGAGGACGAAAACGGTAACAGTGGACTCTGCGGCTTGTGGGTATTTTATCAATAAGAGACAGGTGCTGAAAGAGAAACTGTATGGACTTTTTAATCTGTTTGTGGGTGTGTGCGTGTGTGTGGTCCTTCACACAGAACCGCAAGTACTTACAAAGGGGTTTGGGGAGGTAATTATTTTTCTTCTCTGTCCCACCAGGCAAAGTTATCATTGGAATTCAAATTCTGGAAGTATTTGGTTTGACTTCCAGTTACTTACTGATTGACTGTGCGAATTCCCCAGGTTTAAAATTGTGCCTTAATTATGGAGGAAGTCTGCACAGTTAAGCCAGACACGTACGGTAGTTAAGATGAAGCTTGAAAATAAAATAACTTAGGTAAGGCCAGATCAAGCTGTGTTTGGACTACAGATCAGCTATTTTTAATGCTTGAGGAAACACTCGTCTGATTTCAGAAGGTGTTGAATGAATGTGAACCATTTGCTGAGTTATAGTGTAACAAACGCCTAAGTGTCTCTGTTAGACCATCCTGTCATTTCTGTGCTCATCAGAAAAGTGGTCAGGTTTGGAAAAGATTTGATAATCGGCTTTGCTCGATTTCATCAAATGGCTGGGAAAAATTCATCTGGATTTAAACTATGAAGGGGAAATAAAGAAGTAATTTCAAACTGTGAGCTGGGTTTGCACTCTATACTAAACCAAGCCCCAAGCGCTTTGGATCTTGAACTGGGATATTTTTATCTCTGTGCATTGAAGTTGTCTAACTGAAACACAGCATTTCCCGCTAGATCCAGAGGGTTATTGTTGAAAACATGCTTGACAGTATCGGTAGGCATGCAAAAAGGACAAATTGTACACCTGCTATTTCAGCAGAAGCTTAAATGAATTGATTTGTTAAGGATGTTTGCGGGGGTGTTGAGCACAGGCCAGAAGGCTGTCTCCCCTGACGTCAGTGAGCAGCTTAGGTATTTATGTACATCCATACCTGCTCAGTTGTTCTTTCTCTCTTAATGTATTTTTCTAATAATATGAACTATACAGTATGTTCAGATTTCACGGAGTCGACGCTGGCGAGGTCGGAAGCTGCTCCCCTCTGCTGGCGATAGGCACATGGGCAGTTCACCTCACCTGGTGCTGCTGTCAGTCTGACAGGAAGCCTTCTCTAACGGTGGGGGGGGGGGGGGGGGGGGGGGGGGGGGGGGGGGGGGGG
>JAODUD010000043.1:9827650-9838294 GCA_026784285.1 Stomatorhinus walkeri | reverse complement strand
TAGTAGCCAATGACCAACCTGAAATCCCCAGGATTCTTACATCAGTCTATCACAGCCAGAGTTCTTCTGCAGGCAAAAGGAAGATCAGTGGGTTTTGCCACAGGTACTCATAAGCCAAGTGCCATATTCCATATCTAAGGTTATTCATTCAACAGGTGCGATCTAATTCTTCTGGGTGATTTATAATAATAATAGTATTGTAAATAATTATTTACAATAATAATGTTCTAATAAAAAGTAATTACTATACTGATCATGCAATATACTACTACTTCTAATAACAATAATAATAATAATAATAATAATAATAATACAATAATTTGGTAATTTTATTTTAAAATTAAAAGAAAACAAATATCCTAAAACTGCTACCCTAAAATTATGGTAGTCGAGTTGGACTGAGGTGAGCTGTTTTTTATCTTGTTTGGCTAATGTAATTATGCATATAGACCTCACGCAGAATAGAATCTGTGTGCTAGAATGCCATGTAAATTGCTGTCGTGCAGTCTACAACTAAAAAACATCACTGTACAGTAATAGCCATGTCTATTGACTGAGAACTCCGGCAGGTGTAAAATGGATATCGAATAAACTATTTTACTTTTCAGCTAGAGGACAATCCCAGATCACACATCACATCCAGCAATCTCCCGTCTCCTTGGCGATGCATCTGGCTCCTGGAGTGTAGTTATCGCTTAAGGGAGTGTTTTCCAATCTGGTCCCCGGGGACCCACAGTTGGTCCATGTTTTTGCTCCCTCCGAGCTCCCTGCCAGACGGTCCACATTTTTGCTCCCTCCCAGCTCGGGGTGGGAGTGAGCAAAAACATAGACTGCCTGTAGGTCCCCGAGGACCGGATTGGGAAACACTCCCTTAAGGCAACTCTCTGCAATGCCAACAAAATGCCCTGATGGGGCAATATACCAGGGGCATACAACTCACCCAGACCCCACCAAAGCAATACAGGGTGTTTTTCTTTTGTGTGTGGGGGGGCTGGGAGTGTGATATAACAACCTGGAATAGTCTCCCGCATGCATCTTTATTTCAGTAAAATGACAAACTAGGAAGTGACACAGTTGGAAATGGCAAAGCACACAAGGTAAATAATAAATCTCAGAGATGGCCTGAGTGCTAGAGAGGGAATATAATTAAGTGATGCGTTACGTGGACACGATCAATTGCATTATGCGTGACTTAGAAGGACTGTGCAAGTCAATAATTTTAGCCATCATTTTGTGGGACCCACGCACTTCCATACTAATTGCCTGTAAAAAGTGTATATATTGTTTCATTTTTGTTTATTATCTGTTAAAATAGCAACACAAGAACAAACTATCCCTGAAACTACAGGCATATTTTAAGTGAAAACCTCACACAAAAACAAGAACCGTCAGCTTACAAATCGCTGTTAGCCAGTGGAAATCCAGTGGAAATCCAGTGGAAATCCGTGTCAGAACACATTTTGACAACCTGGCATTAGACGCAATGGCCAAGGCGCAGAGCCAGCGCAGACTTTTTGCGGACCTTGCCGGAGAACGGTGGGTTAAGCTTCTAACAAACTGGTCTGCAGTTTTGGGGATGCCTGTATCTTCTGGTAACCACGGAGCAAGACAGTGAAACGGCTGTAGGTGGGTTTGGGGCAGCGTTGGGTGGAGGAAGGACTGGAAAGCAGCCAAAGTGAGCTGGCCACAGGCAGACCCTGAAAGCCGACGGGTCCCGATGCTTGACGAGCAACCCCTGTTTTGACAGGTGTCAGATGGTGCGTATTAGCTCTCCACCGACAGGTTTCTGGGAGCCTGCAACGCGGGCAGAACTGAGACTAGCGCTTTTGCAGGAAAATCACGACAGTGGTAGTGTCTGAGAACAAAACCATTACTCAGACCCCCTCTGCAACCTTTCACAGTGCCAAGCGCTGAGGCATCTGCCTTGTGTTAGCCTGTCTTCAATAGACTTCTTCCTGCAAAAACTCTACAACAAGAGCCGTTAGTAAGGGAAAGAAAGGCGAGGCAACTGGTTCGTCCAATGGATTTTCTTTATTGCCGTTCAATCTAATTTTCCACATTAGGTCTGTCTAATGCTACACTGTGTTTGGCAGAGCCAGGCCTGTGATGGTAATGTTAGGCAGATGGGCTAGGGGCTCGACTCTAGCAACATGGAAGGCCTGATAACACTGGAGACTGCAGGGAAATTATTTCTAGTCTCGTTTATTATAAAAAAAACTGGTTTCAAATAAGAGTTATGGAAAGTAATTGCTGGAGTAACGTTTTATTTCTTTTTTTTTGTCTATAACAAAAAATGATGCATGTACATGCCTTAAAATACAGACAAACTTTGATTTGAGAGGGAAAAAAATTGTGGCTTACTTCTCCCAGAGGAATGCACACGTAAGTATGAAAGCAGGTTGGCTTATTTTAATATATTTCACAGATTTGTACCCTGCAGCTAAATGAAATGTAGAAGGTAAAAATTAACAAAAAAAAAAGTTGAGGCTGTATATTGAGTTTGAGTTTTTATTGGGTTTGTAGGCAGTAATTACAAAAATGCCGTAATGTGTAATTATCTTGAATAATATTCTTCAGCGTAAAATCTAACATATCCTATTTCGCCGGCTTGGTTATTAGTTAATCATCTGTCTTTTATACCTACATGCGTGTGAAGAATATGATTATGTTTTTCGAACAAAATGTCTCTTTGCATAGTCACATTCCCATTCACACATGCATTTTAGTTAGCAGGGCACTGATATTGGTGAAAAACCACAATAAACACTCTGCCTGTCAAATAATGAATCTGACATCTATGATCCAGTGAAAAGGAGGGAATTAGCAGTTAGCAGTGGCTATGTGTTCCATATCTTACCATCCTTGGATCCCGTGAACTCTGTAACCTTTTGGAGTCTGCTTACACAGTGTAGATACAGGCTGGCTTTCAATGCTCTGGCTGCATTTGAAAAAAAAAACATTAATTATCTATTTAGTTGCTTAACCTTTGCAAATTTGACAATGCAGAAGATAATTAAACATATGACAGTATGACATTGAGTGAAATTTTAGCAATGTCCTATGGGCAACTTGTGTCATCCAAAAATAAAATACTTATTTTAATTGGCATTTGTTTGGAAATAAAATTATTCATCAGGATAAGGAAATAGTGGATTTTATGATGTCAAAACACTGCAGTAAATATTATTAAAATTGACATTATTGACATTACATAAATGGGGAACATTTCTGTTGGTTCCCACTGCCAATAATTTCTCAACATGAAACCTGACGTTTTCTCAGCTCCTCTGCTGTTTATTTTCCCGGCGAGACTTTTCTGAAAGCTTATTTAGACAAAACTGTATGTATGATCTTGCCATATTCTTTATTTGTTAGCTCGCTAATGCAATTCTCGCTAGCTAACTCGGCGTACCTTAAATCTGGGGACAAATCGGAGTGGTCCTCATTGATAGCTCAACTTTAGCTTGAATGTACAAGATGTGGACAGCCAAGCGAAGGAGCGCGTTCCAGGATCCTGGCTGACGCTATTGACGTCCTGACGGCCCATAAAGAGGCTGTTTTTTTTCCCATAAGCCCTCATGCCTGTACTTTGATAATGAAACTTCTGAGTTCTGAGTCATGCTTGTCTCCCGAAGAGACTACACTACGAAGACGCCATGACCTCAGAGCAAATTACTGCATTAATTAACAGTACCCTAAATCGCATTACACTGCGAGGATGCACAGTATCACACATCCCACAGAGCTTTTCTAGAGAACAGAGAATGAGTCAGTATGTCCCAGTGGAACACAACGTAGCCAACACCAAATATTACAGCATTGCAACATATTGTTGTATGTTACTATTATTATTGCTTTGTAGACATTTTTTTTTATTCTCTATACAATATATAACATTCATATACTTTATAAACAGTGTAAATAAATTATACATTAGCAATTGAATGTATCAATTATATAGTTATTCAGTAGACATATATTTAAATATTCTGATATAGACACCAGTTACACTTTACTTCACTTTACACTTCACACAGGCTTTACGTCAGTGATATGTTAACAATTCGAAAAATTCTCAGAACAAGCAAAACATAACATTAAATAACGTTTATAGATGGTATACGGAGCTTTTAGAGGCTATGATTCGTGGGGGAGGAAAATGAGAGCAACATGTCTCTCCTTTTTTGAGGAAAAAACAACAAAACAGCCATTCTGGAATGTACTGCGTTGCCTATGACTTGCAGTTTATCGGCAGAAATAGATAATAGGCTAGCTAGCACTATGGGCTTAAAGATATAAACATACAGCCTATATACGTAATTTTAAATTACATTTTGATTAATTGTTAAATGTATTTTTTATTTTAAAACTATATATAATAGAAAAAAGAAGATATAATAATAATAAAGAATATAAAATATAACAAATTAATATTATAGATCAAATTTATAGAATACAAAACATATTGCAATAGCTAATAAAGACAGGCATATATATGGTCCAAGAGCCTCCCAGCCCCAATGCAACTCTGAGTGGAAAAACAGCTGGAAGATGGATTTATATATTACTGTCAAATACCTCAAAGCATCCTGTTGTGTATTCCCCAACCTTGAGCCCCTGGCGTCCACGGATGGAAGACTAATGAAAGAATGTGATAGACTAGTGTTACTCTACAGGTTGTTCTTGTTTATTTTAATTTTAATTGTACCTATTGCAATATACCATTGGCATACATTTTTGCCTACAAAAAATGGATGCAATAGCAAAATCATAGCTACAGGCTGTGAGAATTGAATTTGATAGCAATAAAACCGCATAACAGAATATATTAATCGTTTGCAGGCTTTGGATCCACGGGAAGAAATTAAAGAAAGTGCCAGTTGCAGCCGTAATGATAACATAGAGAAACCGAAATGAAGCTGACATGATCCCTGTTGACAATAGTGTCACATAAGACACTTTCCACAAATCCAGCTCAGTCGACAAGCCTCGGGGGAGCAGACCCAGAAAGAGTTCTGTAACCAATCGATTACTGGTTGCTTGCTCTCTTTTAAACGCACGCCCGTAACAAAGATCTTTGTCAGTGCTATTTTGCCCGCAAAGTCGATAGTTAATCAAATAAACATTGTGCAACTGTGTAGCTCGTACATTTTTTTTTTGTCAAATATGTAGCTTGAGTCCAATGGTGTTCTTGGCATAAAAAAATCTCAACAGCTGCGACGGAGGGAGAAGACATACGATATCTTATTTCACGTGTGAGCCAATGACGTCGCAAGGAGAAAATGTACGGTAATGACAATTGGTGCATTGGGTGTTTTTTTTTTCCACAGGTACGAGTGCAGGCATCCAGTACATAGTCCTCTGGAGTCTTGTGGACAAAGGCAACATTTTTACTGAGGAAATGGAAAAAAAAAATCCATATAAAACCCAAGCTGAAGTTTCTCTGCCACTCCTTGTGCTTTAGTATAGGGTACAATGGGTTTCTATGCCGGTTTGGGCCTTGTCTTGGTGTCCCCAGGGCCTACCAACATAAGTTGATTAAGTGTTTTGTTTTCCTAACAGACCTTCTGTGATTAAAGTGATGTATACTTAAATGAACAGTTCGGAGTGCCAACTGGCCGTTCGTATTTTATGATGCCCCTAACCAAATAGAACAAGAAATAAAATAAATTAACGTAGGGGTTGGTGTAGGGGACCTTTTTCGAATTTGGGCTGGGACGTGGCATGTTCCATTTGTTCCCAGTGCTTTCCAAATATAATATACAAAGGAGTTTGGCGGGCATTTTTCCTGTAGCATTAGCAGGTCACAGCACGAGAAGGACAGCCATCAGTGCATGGCCTAGAGACATACATGAGTCTACAAACTTCTCTGCGTCTATTTGTAAATTTGTAATTAAACAATTACTTTTTTCTTAGTTGGAATACTTTCCTACCTTTTATTCTCTTCTTGATGTGACCCCCTCTCATTTTATTCTTCTGGAACTTAAAATAACTCAGCGGAATAAAAGATAATTATATTTCACTGGAATGTGTTATAATTTCTTTTCATTATGGAGGATCTTGATGGCAACTGTTGTCACTTGAATGCATTCAAGTGGGTGGGGGTCTCTTCTCCTAGCCATAAAATGGGCTTCGTCCATGTATCCCTTTGCGCTGGACAGAAGACCGACAGCCAAAGACAATCCCATCCTGGGTGTAACTCATACTGCGCTCCCAACACGGATTTCAGCTTTGACCTACCACAACCCTCATTTTAAATAGAACCATTACTTACACGCCAAGCATGGCATTTCACGCATCCATACATGATGACAACTCGGCACAAAATACATGTTTACGTGTCCATATCTTTTGTTTTATGTCATCTTCTATAAATAGGGTCTGGACCAAAGTAATTTGCTTTAGGAGTTCATTGGGCCGTCTGGAGGAATTAAATGGAATCTCTGGTTTTTGTCCAGCCTATTTTACTAGCCCTTTTGTCCTTCCAAGTATATTTTTATAGTGCTAAATGATGCTTTGGGTTTTTACTGAATTTTCATTTCCTCGCTGACTAATGAGAGCGTGTGAGAGAGGCTGTTTTGTGGTCATGTTACAGATGTTGTTAAGGGTGACCCCAGGTGCGGACCACTCTCCATCGAGGCTGGAAAGCCAGAAACATGGTCGGGGTGAGAGGGTAGGGAATATCACGGATGATTACAATCGGTAGAAAGGATCATCGCCTAACTGGCAGGTAACATGATGGTTAAACAGCTGGCCTTGTGACCTAAAACAAGTGAGCACATTTTCCGGTTAGACAGCATGTTGTTAAAGCTATTAAAGATACTTAACGATAGTCATTCCGCCGAGGTTTGCGCATAGTTAATAACGACGGTCTGCCGCACACAAACCTTGCATACAGAAGATATAATATTTATGAACATGCTAAAAATGTTTGTGCTCCGTCACCTTGAGATATCTAATGCAGAAACTCTTTTTAAACCAGGATTAGCTTCAGATAGTACTTCAAGAGTCATATTTTTATTTATAAGAATATCACACTGTTCAAGGTATTTATTTAAATATGTTAAGAAAATTGAAATTATTATTTTCGGGGGTATTAAAATGTTGTTAATAATATACAATAAATTACTTCTGTTAGTGTTTTGTGGAAAAGAGGCAAATGCGTATTTAAAGAAAAAAAGACTGATTTGCGTTTTGAGAATCCCAGATCTCAGTATCTCAGAGTTAGAATATAATCGGCTTTCATGAAATATTTTATGGTACTGTGCTCTACTGATTGCCCAAACATTAACGTATTAATTAGCGGTTCGGTGTTTATTCCGAGCTCACTACTAATGCGTTGTATCACTGCATATATTTTCCATTTTTTTAACCCTGTCTGTTTGGTGTGATCGCTTTATTGCATTTACCTTATTTACCGCCATTTACCCATTCGCCAGCGGTAGGTGCGTAACGCCCCGACAGATGCGCATCACCCTCTGAAGGATCATGTGACGGATGAACGCTTTCAAAGGAGAAGCACTTCCGCAAATTAAAGCTTAACAATGTTACCTTTTGTTTTTGTGCATAAAATATTAATAAGCCGTTTACGTCATCGTACGCGAACAGTAATACTTTTAAGCGAGATTATTAATGTAATCGAAAACTAAGAATGAGTGAAAAAATATATATCAATTAAAATTAAAAAATAAGTAATGCTTTTAATGGAAAAAAACATTGCTTCACAAACAGTTTTATTGAATTTCCTTTCGGATACGATAAGGCTATGCATAGGTATCACAATAAGAAAAGTCTGTGTGTAGATAAAAGCAACGCACGGATTTGAAAATGCTTTTTTAATGTGAATGCGGCTATTGGAAAGCTAATTATTACGACACATTAAGTAAAATAAACAGAAGCCTCCTAAAATTCAAAAGTACCGTAACGATAACGGCACCTGTTTAAACTGAAATTTTAAAAACCGACGGAGATAAAAATCAGTCTTAAAAAAAAAAATCCAAAAAGCACACATTTATTTCACTTAAGTAAACAAAGACGTATTGCTTCCTAAACCGCAGAGGATCCGTTTCCTGAAGGGGCGGACTTTTTGAGCCTTGCATGTATGCGCGCTGAGACGAAGCCCTTATGTATGCTATGCTGTCATTACATGCACATTTAGGTCAGGACTATATATACACAGACTGCCTTTTTCTTTTCTGTAATATCAATGAACTGAATGAAAATTAATTAACAACATTAATCAAACTATTAGCCTTTACATGTGACTAATATAATGTATGGTTATATGTTTCTGAACCAGAATGATATATACACAAACAGCATATGTAGACACAAGTTTGTAATATAGCCAGAAGTTTTGGTTCCTGCAGCACAGGGTTCACTGACAGGATAGATGAGGGTGCATGCAGGAGACCTTCTGTATAAAATGTGTGTTTAGGAATTAACTCTAATACTTTAGCTTAACTTTTGTTTCCTGTGATGCTTATGAATGATTTATACCACTTTCTTAAGGACCACTAAGCTCCCAAGCTCCTTCATTCACAATGCATCGTGGGGGCAAAATTTACCGTGGGGGTTACCTTAAAGTCCAGGGCCAGCTTTTAATCCAAGTCTGCAGGGGTCCGTCCACATTATTCTGTTTACCTCGATTTATAAACGAAAGCCTGTCTGCTTAACTGAGAAATAAAACTGGCAGATGACTAGCAAGGCAAACGTTAATTGTAAATTATCCTCTCCGCCCAGCATGTTTCATGCACTCAGTATGGGAGGTTTGTTTGATGTGGTCAATATCTTCCCAACGGGAAACAGACCAGCGGCTTTGGAATATCCTTGTAACGTGGTTTACTGAGGTAAGAATGCCAGTAAAAGACGACAACGGTTCCTTTTCATTTCTTACATCTTGCAGCCCTCCATATCTAACAAGCCTCTGATAGCTGTTCAGGCAGCGGCAGTGCTATCTATGAGAGTTGCCACATATCCACATTTCTGTGTCTTTAGCATGCAATGGCGATAATAGCAGCTTTAGCCAAAGCACTTAAAAAAAGTTGTCAAACACCACAGCAAGCATAACTGCTGAGTCGAGTGTGATGTGAAGCACCAGACTCTTCCCAAAATGTGGAAAACTTTCGTTTCGTAGTCTCCCATCGACTCAGGATCGTAAACGCAGACTTGGGCAAGAGCGAGACTGAGACGACAAATTTAGTACTTTGTGCTGAATAGCTATTTACTTTTGAAAAATTCCCTTTTACTTCCAGTTAGCTATTACCAGAATTTTATTATTAAAATATTCCAGTATATTTTCCTTCATGAAGCATATAAGAGGGAAAGCAGGGAAAAAAGTCTAATGTGCTTCCACTTCTGTCCTGGGGGGGACATGAAAGGGTACACCTGGAATTGATGGATTTTTTTTGGGGATTTTCCAGTTGAGGGTGATAAATCAAACACAGCGATAACAAACCCCTCCTCTGGAATACCTCTTTAATAACTTCCACAAAAACCCACAGGAAGGCCGCTTTCTGTTTTCATTTTCCCGCAACATTAGCAAACCTGGACCTCCTCACAGTAGCCCCCGGTCCCACCCCCACGGTGCTCATCCCAGTACACCCTGACAGACTGTTGCCCACAGCGTGCAAAAACCATTACGCAGAAGCAGTCACTGAGTCGTACCAGCTGGCTACACTGTTCATGTGGCCGTGCTCATCTAAAGTGCACGCAAGCCTTATTTCCCATAATGCACCTCATTCTATCTCATCTTCCTGTCTGAATACAGAAGCCAGTTTTTTTTGTGCACATTATTGTATCTCTCTGATATTAGTGGTACAATAGTAGCAGGTAGTCTGTTCAGAATCGGATGTGAAGTAAGAGGCAGCTGGTCTTATTCTCTGGAGAAACCTTCGTGTTACACAAGGAACAAGGAACTCAACTCAAGACTTTTGTTGATAATTTGCCGGCCTGTTTATGCGAGTTGCTTTGGATAGAAGCCATTATATTTCCCCATGGTAAATTGGCCTTTTTTTGTGAAACTGCAAATTGCTTTGTGCGAAGCCGCTTTTGAAAAATTATTGATTTATATTTTTTTGATATTCCTTCACATATCGTTATCAGTCGGGCGTCTTTAAAGATGGCACTTGGTGCAGCTGATGTTTTTCAGGATGTGGGGATGGATGCGAAAGCCCCATGCCGTTTTTGCCGGCACTCTGGGAGCACCGCCTGTTGCCCTAGGCCCAAACTCTCCGCCTGGGCATTTTTTTTGTTTTAGCCTGGCCTCAAATATCTCCGGTGGGATGGTTTGAATTTGGGAACGCTATTAATGGTCTACGGCTGGCAAAGCTTTGGCACACTCTTGCTCATTAATCTTCATCTCCGAGGCTGGTACTTTAAAAACCACTGACACTGTGATCCCCCCCCCCCCCCCTCGGGACATGAAGCGACCTCCATCCCGGCCAATTTGACCTCGTCGCCGAGCGAGGTGCGGTCTCACTCGGATCCACAAGTCTCGACCACGGCACCTTAACAAGAGTTGCTGGCAAACTTATCAGCACCGGAAGATGCTTACCGCTCCGCAGACGGATTTCTCTCCTCCTGTCGCCTAATGGTCTCCTCCAGGTCGATGAGTCTGTAATCCCCTCACCCGCTTTCTGGGTA
>JAODUD010000043.1:9817407-9827550 GCA_026784285.1 Stomatorhinus walkeri | reverse complement strand
GGATTTCTCTCCTCCTGTCGCCTAATGGTCTCCTCCAGGTCGATGAGTCTGTAATCCCCTCACCCGCTTTCTGGGTACGACAGAAACCAATTAGCGGTGGGTGGGCAGCCAGTGCTCGGCCGAGTTTGGCAGCTCCGCTGAGGGTTTCAGCACAGCCTGGGAACAGAGAGAACGGCGAGGCGAGGCTGCTGGGCGTAGCGGCACATTCATTTCTTTGGCTCACAAAGTAACCGGGGGGTAATTAATCCTGTTTTTACCCAGGATTTTTCTCCTATCTGTGAGTTTTTTTTTTTTTTTTTGTGAATCAATGCCATCATCTCGTCGCACAGACACAGAGACAGAAACACGGACACACAAATTCTCTCACACGCACGCACACAATTTTTCTTCCATTTGGTGCCTTGGTTGACTTTTTTTTATTATAAATGTGTTGTGCACATGTGCAGTAGAGGGATACATGCAGGAATAATACCCCGAACCGCCAAAAAACATTAAACGGAGGTTGTTGTTGAAGTTTGTTTCCCATACGAAAATGGAAGTAATCTTGAAAGTCCCTCGGGCTGTCAGACCCCCCCACCAACCCCCCACCCCACCCCACCCCTCCAGCCCTACTAAATCATTAACTTTCACAAACAGCTAATATGCATGATTACCTTTTTTGGGGTCAGCCCCCTCCAATTTGTTCACTTATTATATTATTCTGTTAATTATTTATACCCAGAAGAGAATAGAGAAACTTCTCTGTTAAAATCCAGATTATAGGAATATAAAGGTTGTTTGTAAACTTTTAAGGGATCTGATTTCTACAATAGCAAACATTCCTGGTGAAGCTGGGTAGAGAGAAGACATTTCTGCTTCTTTTAATTTGTTTTTTTTTCCCTGGTACATTTAATCATGGCTCTTTAAGACCCACTTTGGAAGCTCGGGCAAGTCACTGAGTTGATTTTTCGTGGAGATTTGGGCGGCTTTTCTGGAAGCTTTCTCTGTTTTCTCTGACTGCCCCATGACTGTTGTAGTAAAATGGTGGCCAGTTTACAAAAATCATACCTCAGACGTTTGAATAAATTACATCTTTTTTTTTCTCCTCACGGGCTTACCACTGATTTGATTTTTCCCCAAACAAAACTATATGAAAACAAATTTTCAAACTGTGATTCTGTATTCTTTGTAGTCCCAAAGTAAATTGACACACAAAACGTCTGTTACATGAACAATTTGAAGTCGTTGTGCACTGTTAGAAATGCAGTCTCTTGTATACATATGCATGCTTATGCATTTCTTAATGTTTGCGGACAGTGAAGCACGATTCATGTTAATTTACAAAGGGAATTTAAAAACAAAGTGGATATTTTGTTAAAGTGCATTTTTATGTCATCCAGCGTAATTTATGGTTCTGTTATGATTATATGTTCTTCACGGTGATTTACACAAACTCATTCTTTTTCTCTTCTTCTCTTCTTACGTGATTAACCTTCATAAAAAAACTATAGAAATCTTAAACCACAACAGGTTGGCATTAATGGGCCCAAACAGTCACCTGTTGCAGAGGCTTGACTGGTCATTTGCCCTTTGAAAGCTCCACTGATCACCGGTCAGCGTATTTATCAGATGCGCCCGAATGCCTCCTCCCCTCCCCCAACCTTTAATGTCTTTCAATTATTGCACTGTTTCCAGTCCTCAGGGACCCCTGGCCAGTCCATATTTTTGCTCCCACCCAGCTCCCACCCAATCAAGAAAAGCCAATGCCTGGTACAGGTGTGTCGGGATCAGGGAGGGTGCAAAACATGTGCATGGCCTGGGGGGACCCTGAGGACTGGGTTAGGGAACATTGGTGTATTATGTGTTTTTCATTTTGGCCGTCACTGTCCGCCGCTGTCCTATCACCAGGGATGCAAGGGGATGTGGAAGGGCCTCTAGCTATCGCGAATTTAACACCAGAAAAGCACTCTGGTGTCAATACCAGAGCCTCTGAGCTGTGCAGTGTCTCATGGGTACCGTGTGACTGTGATCACCATCGAATCGTGCCGTATGGGTAAATGGGCGGGGGGGGGGGGCAGGGGTCTTGCCACTGGTTTACGTGGATGTTCCACTTTACCCCAGAGATTACCGAGGCTGGGCTGCTCATCGGCGTAACCGATTGTCCCCAACAGATGAGCGCACAATAACACATAATCGCTGCTTTTAAATGAACCATCAACATCACAATTACGCTAAACAAAGTCAGCCTTTTGTTAAAAGGAGCAGGTTGGTCAGCCTGTGAGGAATTCATCCCGCCTTTGATCATGGTACAGGCCTCACTGGGAGGGTCACGGCAGAATGAGCAAAAATAGATCTTCAGTTGCCCATTTAGTTTCCTGGGTGATATTATTATAATATCTTTGTGGAACGAACCAAGATGGCGGACAGCTTAAAAAAGGGACTGATGTTGGACATCCTGCCGAGTTTAGGGTCGTCAAACTTCGCGTTTAGTAACAGTGTAGCTAGAACACAAAAAAGTAGCAAAATAGTTTGGGAAAATAATCATGGCTGTCATTTCTTTAATTCCCAGCTTTTTTTAACCTCCCAAGTGCTAAATAAGTCAGCCACTATAAGAAGATTATCCAGTCACCACCCCCAATCTGGAGCTTTTTATTGATTGACAATCTCAGGCGTTTCTGACCCCTCGCCGTCCCCCGGATGCTGACGTGACACTCGTCGTACATGAGTCAGAGTCGTCGAGGCCAGACCCCCTTGACCTCATGTCCTGTCTGCCAGCGGTGCTCCACCGCCAATCAGGCAGCGCGCCGGCGTCTCCAGTACCTGTTATCGCCACTGGTTCCACCCACAGGAATGAAAGTGGGGGGGTCCTGATGCGAGAGCCAAAGAAGAGCCTGCGTCCCTGTCCAGAAGCCCCCATTCTGAAGCCCCCCAGTAGCCTAATTCACTCACGATGATTATTAGACAGCAGCGGAGGTTTGGATATTGTGAAGGATATTGTGCTTAGGGTTTTTTATGGGGTGGCTGTCTTTGTTTTTTACTCTGCATGTTTTGGGTGGAGGGGGTGCAGGTGCAGGAACGTATGGCTATGATTTGGATAGAATGGGAAATCGGGTTTCAAACATCCCCCCCCCCCCCCCCCAACACACCCTATTTAAATGATGGCCGATTGGAAATGCCGTCCCCGAAGAGAAATCCGACTGTGATTTATCCGCAGAGGTAAAACGCCATGCTGATCAAACTGCCACGTGCATTTTCGAGACAAACGTTGGCCCCCCCCCTTTCCAGTTTGTCCATTTTATGCTTTCTATTTACCCTCCACCCTGGCCCTGAATATCTGCGTGGGGATGTTGTGCTTCCGAATCCCGGGCATCACGCGCGTACAGGGCCTATGAATCACAGTCGGGTGAGAATAGCTATTGTTTTTCAGGTATTAGCGACTGAGTGGGAACGCGAACAGCTGGAGCTGGACGAGAAGCCGAACATCGACGGATGCCAGCTCGGGCCGCAGGCTACCGGGAGTCAAGCTGCGATCCAGGACTTTATAGTGGTGGAAATTGGTGAAAATTAAGACCGGTTTGTCGCCAGAATAGCCACACAGAGGCACCAACAGGGAGAATTAAAATAGGATATGTAATGAATCTAAACGTGAAACAGAACCAAAGCTGGCGGGCAGTAGTACTGTCCGTGGGACTCGTCTGCATTCCTCAGTCATTCCCCTGCTGGGCCGTTGTCCTTTTTCCAAATTTGTGGGACTACGTCGCGTGTGCGCGGTGTTTAAGATAAATGGCAGAAATCGCACATCAAAGCCACGGGTTGCAGAAGCATTACGGTGCCGCTCTCGACATTCCCGCCCCATCTGGCACGCACCGGATTCCCACGCTTTTTAATCGCAGAGAGCGAATAGCCGGATGCCTGAGCACACTTTCGTGGGTGACAGTGCACAACCGCTGGACTGTAAATACTTTGCATGCATAAATCATTTCCATTCCACTGTGGAATGCAGAGCAATTTGTTTTTTTTTTTTTTTTTTTTTTTGCGTTTGTAACTACAGTAATTTTGCGGTAAAAAAATCAGGATAAATATATCATAATCATCCTGTCTGGTGAAATTAAAAATGCATGGTAAAGAAGTAATCTGTACCACAGAAAGGCTCGATGTTTCATTTGCAATCAGCTGTAAAAGATTCATACAGCACAGCTAATAATAATAATAACAATAATAATGACAATGGAATAAGATATGATTATAGCAGCTGTTGTGTGTTTACCTTTGTATTAGTAAATTAAGCAATACATGCAGATGATTTGAGATTTACATGATTCTACAAAGCATTCTAAATATGACTCACTTAAAAACACATACTCGAGGTACATCATCATCTAAACAGCATATCTATTTTTAAATATGAAAACCTTAAAAGCATCTCAAGCTGGCTCCATTAAGCTGCACAAGATGGTGTTTGTTATATCTGCACATATAAAAAAAAAATAAAATAAAAAAAAAAACGGACAGACGTCAGATTAACCACTCAGCTCCCCGGAATTTGGAAGCCGCGTCACTACCCTAAGTAGTTTCACATCCTACATCCCGGACAGGAAACAATGAGTCTCTGGCTGGCTTTAAATCCACCCCCAGGATCATGTTCCCTTACACCGTCTGCTTCTGACTCTGCATTACACACTGAATCATTGACTTTATACCTGAACGATCCACATTCCTAGCTGTTGGACAGTAATAAAACACGGCTTCTGCGCTTTTCGTTTCTGAAGCTAGGTTAAGAGATGAGTAATTCACGTTTCCCCATAATACTTCGAACATGCTGACATTCCAAAGACATTTTTGTACTATACAATTTGATCTTCCCTTTTTTTTACGCGAGGAACCCTGTATCTTTCAGCTTCTATCCATCCCTCCTACAGATACAATGACATAGTGTTTCATCAAGGCCCCATCAGCCTACTCAATGAACTATGATGCCCTCCAGAGGTTGGGCTATGAGTAGGACTTAGAGAGATGCATGAGTAAGAGATCACCTGACTCTCGGGCCGACACTGCCAGCTCTGTGGAGCCCCGCACAAATTACAGACTGCAGCTCTTCTTCTTGATCTTTAAAAAACTGACATGGATCAGTAGACTGGGCAACCTTCTAAACCTCCCTTGTTCTTTGTAGCTCCAGGTAGGGGTCCTTACAAAAATTTGAGAGATAGAAAGGGATAGAAAGAGAGAGCGACCACCTGCATCTTCTGACACGGCGTCCCTTGTAAAGAACTGCAGCACCCTTGTTGGCGGTCCACCAAAACCAACGTGGATCGGTATCTGGGTACCTTCTTAACCCCTCAGTGTACCCTGTGCCTCTCTATTACCTGTCTCTACCTCCTCTATCCTTTTGTGAGGCATCCTTCCCCCTTGCTCCAAAGAACCCTCAGCTCGTAACTTAGCGTAGAATTTAGAAGCAACCTAGAACGTACAAACAAAATGATAGATCCTCCCCCAGCACATCTGCCGCGACCCTTCCTTACCTAATTGCATTTCTATTCCCACTGTCACACAGGCTCCATCTCTGCTCCCGGTACAGTTGCCTGCAGTATTCCTCTACTTTTCTCCCACATTTATCCCTATATATGCTTTGCTTCATTATGAAATGGAGGAATGCCATTATCCTCTTGCCTTCTTTTGTTTGCTTTGGTCCTTCTGGTTTGGTAGTTCTGGGCTTCTTTGTGCTTTATGCTCAAATCAAGGAGAGAATTTTACAAGCACTCAACATATCGTATGAAAACACATTATTAATATTATTATTGTTAATAATAATAATGTTGTTGTTGTTGATGGTGGTGTTATTGTTATTCTTATTAAATACATCTATCCATCCACCTTTCAAATTTCAAATTCCAGTACAGAAGTTGACATGCCTTATTGACTGATTGATCCATCCATCCAACCATCCAGCTGTTGTTGCTGTTGCTGTTGTTGCTGTGGTTCTTACTCCTGTGTTATTCCATTACATAGAGAAAGCGTCTCGACAAACTGAAAGACAACCCAAACAAAAGCCGCTGTCTTTAACGGCTCGCTGTCTGCCGCGGCACGTTGTTTTCCGCAGGAAAGCCGCACTTGCACTTTGCTTCTTTTTTTCAGCAGGCTTCTCACTGCTCTGACCCAGCGGCTGCGGCCCACATGCATTTCTCTTTGTTATTCCGAGTGTTTAAGGTACCATTGTTATTACAAGGAAACCCAGTCCAAACCAGAGATCTGGTCTTACTGTGGGTTACGCCTGGTGGAGTTTCGCCTCTGCAAACCCATACTTTACAGCAGCCGGGCCCGAGAGCATTTGAGGTAATAGATCACGACAGTGGGAAAACACACGAGTGACATCTGCAAGCAAACAGCAGTATATTCCTCCCCGGACTGCCTTCATCAGAGGGGCGATTTGTAAGTTAGACGGTAATTTTACTGCCTGATTAATAATATACATGTTAAATGTGGCCCTGCCGAATTAGCATGGAACCACCCGCCAGCGGGCCGCGCAGCTGTGATCATCCGTGCGCCGCATTTGGTGGGAATCGCATAAGCAGCTGGGCTTGAAGGGTCATATCCAACATCGCGGTATGTTCCTGTTCGAGGGACAGACATCCATAATGCAATTCAATTGTTAAGCAAATGTATAAAACAGCTGCAAACTGATAGCAAAAAGATTCTGCATCAGTGATCCCACAAAAAAACTGAAAAACTATTTTAACCTGACTTTTAGGAAGCAATACTTTGTTAGGACATGTACATTGGAATTATTTTAAATTTTCTGCGCATCCAGTCTTGCTCTCCTATAATGTATAAACCCACGGGAGGGATTGAAGTTTGGGGTTTGAGCGCAGGGTCAGTTGTTTGGCACCCCCTCCCTTAGAGAAGTTTTTTAGGGGGATGTGCTCAAGGACCGACAGAAAAGCAAGGGAGCAGAGGTTTATCCCACTCAGCCACTCGTCATTGACAATGTCTTTTTTTTCTTAAGACAAGCTACAAAAGGGTCTGTAATGTAGGTATGAGACCCAGTGAGGATGGGTTCCTGATTGATTTAATTTGATGGTGTTAAATTATTTACATTTTTAAGTGCTACTGTTAGAGAGGTTTGCTATAGCTTGCTGTGAGACCCCCTGGTTGCAGCATAATCCCGAGAAGGGGAGGAAAGGAAAGGCTTGTTGGAGTTTGCTTCTCAGGATTAGCAGGGGCTGGCGGGGAGGGAGAGGAGTCAGGACATCGCAAACTGTATTGGCAGAAATGTGAACACAAGGTAATTTAAATAGGGGCAAGAGGGATGAGCGGCACCCAGGATCATGTGACATCTGGTTACACTGTACAGATGTCTGAACGCCGGCCATGTGACGCCAATCACCCTTAGACCCCTTGGCAATAGCTTGGCTAACAGGCCCCACGTCTGCATCGTGGACGCCGCCCCTTGAGGAGGCCCCGCTTTCCCTCAATGCTCTTGCCTCACAGTCTCTAGCAGCCCGAAAAACGGGCCTTTCTATGTTTGCAGGAGGTTTGGCCGTCCCCTGAGCAGAGGCAGCTGGGAAAATTCGCCAGCTGACTCCTGTAGGCATGTCGATGACGCGAAAGCCAAGCGCTGACCGATTCTCCATGCACCGGGTCACTGTTTAGCCAGGTCTGTAGTGATGGTGACCCGAGCCCTACTAAAGCCAGAGTATCGTATCTCGTGTTGACCGACAGTGCGATCTTTAACAACCAGTAGAAAAGCGCTATATAAAGGAAATCCATTTACCATTTACCATCATGTCCACCAGCTTCTGTGGATGGCTCTTAGACTGGGGAGTCAGAGCACTGTCATTAATGAGGCCATTTGGATCAGATTTAGCTTAAAGTATCACAGAGCATATACCGACATTTTTATAGAATCAAGGTTGTATCAACTCAGCCTCAAAGTCTTGAGTAAATTATTTTTCCTTCTGTCCCCTGTGTTTGTTTCTTTGGTTATATAAGTAACATCCAATAAACCTTGCAGAATGAGTTTATTAGAAATCATTGAATGCACCGAGTTAGTTATTATTTAATTCTTAATATTGTTCAGAATCTGCTGATTGGAATTTGTGCATCAGCTTACCTAGTTGAGTTAAGAGAATGCTGATTGGATGAAAATGAAAGAAAAAAACAGGAAGTAGGGAAAAGGAAGTCAAGGTGTCATACTGGAGAGCCATGTGACAGGCTTAATAAGTTGTCAAAGGAGAAATCCGCTTCTCCCTAATGGCTAATTAATTCTGGGGGAGTCCAAACACCTACTTAGAGTCATTTTAGTCTTGGGCATCTGATGCTTATCTGTTCTGTAACAGGACATCATAACTTAGGCAGTATGTCATAGTGTTTTCTGTTTAGTTGCCTCGCCAACACTTTAATCGGAAGGGTACTTTTTAGTGATTTATACAGCTGGAGATATTCAGGTTAACTGCCGGAGGACACTGCAGCATTTTGGCTCAGAAACCTCCTGTGGATACGTCACTGTTCCAGGGTCAAGTTCCTGTTTCTTTCTGGTTTCCTCCGGGTCCTGTCGTAGGAAGATAACCGGGTCACTGTGGCTGTTTGTCTGACAGGCTACATGCTTCCCTCGTTCCATCTCTTTTTCTTTTTTCTTTCCGCTCCTTTTGATTACTGGAAGTGGCGAAAGCATATTTCACACTGACCACTTCCTGGCCAAAAGAGATTCTGTTCCTCCATTTTCCGCATTGTTGCTATGGCTTCTCCTTCCCTGTATATATATATAAAAAGAAATCCTCTGCCCAACTTGTCAAGCTCCAGAGCAGAGCACTTTACACCCCCGAGCGTTTATAGATGACATTCTGCTGAAATGTGCTCAAAACACCACAAACAAAAATGTCAAGTAACTAGGTATTGAAATGACAGGCAGTATCTTAGTGTTACCTTAGTGATACAGGTGTGTATTAACACTTACAGAATAATCAGTTAAATATAACACATCCATAAGCCCCATAACTATTGGACGACACCAGAGAAGCCCATCTTGAGAATCATCTGCACTACTACAAGTGGACAAATGTTTATTTTCCTATTATACACTTAGCCCTTGCCTCAGGCACACTGGAATACTGAATACTGTTAGTGTTTAGAGCATTGACACGGTTCATCTGAAAATGTTCTTTTTCTAAGTGTTTTCTTCAGTCTCAAATTCATGCTTGCTCCCCTGAGTATTTTGAGGAAAACTGCATAAGATTGTTTTTCATCCAAAATTATTCGCCTAAAAACTGAAATTTATTTATTTTTTCTTGGTACTGTCCCTGGTAGATTCAAGGTCTTGTTCAAGTGTATGTGCAAAACTAACAGTCCAACGAATTCATTTTCCATTTTGATATATTTCCCTCCTCTAACATTAATACTCAAAAACATCCATTATGTTGATTAAAGAGGCATCAGTGGGCTATTGGGTTTACAGATTAATGGTGTTAAAAAGTGCATTATTTTAAATCCTAAGAGTAATTCAAGTCAAGTGTCACATTGTCGGCTTACTTATTAGTACTGGAGGCTCATATCGTTTTGGGTCTGCGTGTGCAGATCTGTTTTTCCTGGAGAAACATGGTTATGTGAGTTGGTGTCTCTGACCTGCCCAGAGGGTGTGAGCCTGTGTCCTGTGATGAACTGGCATCTTATCTGGGGTCATTCCCTTCCCTGTGACCTGGTTCTTCGGTCCCCAGGCTCACCACAACCCGGCACCATGAGGCTTTGAGCAGCAATTGGTGAGTGTTTTTGACTTAACTTTGCCTTCAACCATTAATGCTCCTTTAAGGAAAATTCCAAACTACTGTCAGAAAAAAAAGAGTGCAGCCCTGGTACAGTTTTGCTTCCCAACGTATAAACAACATTAATGTAACCCAAATGTTATGTAGTTCGTCAGAGTCCATTTCTGTACCTTACATTAGACTAAAAGGTACATTTACCTACAGCGAGTGTACAATTGAGGGTACAGGCCCAGTGAGAAGCAATTTTACCCTCAAAGGAACAGATTGGTCATTTTTTCTGTCAGTGTACTTCTTCCTTATATATCTCATACATCTTATAAAAATGAAACACACACAGTTCATGACTGTCAGTAAAGGTCATTGAGGTCAACTTCAGTGTAATGAGACCATGTATCTGTGCACCCTGCCCCCC
>JAODUD010000043.1:9731458-9752404 GCA_026784285.1 Stomatorhinus walkeri | reverse complement strand
TGCTCCTCCTGACCTGGTGCCTGATAGGCTGCTCCTCCTGATCTGGTGCCTGATAGGCTGCTCCTCCTGACCTGGTGACCTGGTTTGGACTCCACATCCCTCGCCGTCGGTAGACTGCTGCTCGTTAAGCGGCACTGTATCCTAGCACAGCAGCCCGAGAACACAATTCCCGCTTGATTATTTAAAAATCCGCATCATCCTTTTGGGTTGCCATAGCAAAAACAGAAATTCGGTTGGATTTTAACAATAGATACCTGCACAATGCATTGCCTACACTTAACGAAGTTCAGCAATTACCCATGAATACATGAATAAATTGTACCAGCCTCGCAATTAGAGGACTGTGTACCACTATTTTAGTGCAAAGTAGCTGCTACTTCTTAATTAGCCCACTGCCATTTATCTATTAATAAACTCCTAATTAAGCCTTTATTTGCCTCACCTAAAAAGTAATAAATAAAGTTTCCTGTTAGCAGCAATCGCATAGCATGGTGACTTAGAGCAGGAAAGCAGTATCCAGGTGGATGAATCTAATGCCCGCTTCCCCCTTATCCAAGGCGCGGCGAGGCAGCACTGCCATCAGGATTAGGTGCCATTTAGGGCTCCGTTTCTGCCCAGAATGTCTCGGTCAGTCAGTGGGGAAGCCAGGGGAAGAGCCAGCGCGCCTGCAGAGAGGACGCTGTGGTGAAAGCCTACATTCACCCACTAGGGACGTTGCACAGACCTGGCTGTCACTGTCACTGTCCCCACCACTGTGCAAATCAGAATTAATTATTTATTCTCCCAGTACGTTTTCACCCCAACTGTATTACAATGTGTGTATTATGTGTTTCAGGAACGGAGAAGTACAGTATATACATATTTCATATATAATTCATCCTGTAAATTCCCATAAAATCTGCAACCTTTTTAGCAAGCTATTCCTCTAGGTCTACAATCAAACACACGAAACCCACTATGGACATGATAATTAATAATTGTAAGTCATGTATAACGCCAGTCAGGTGATTAAAAACATATGTTTTCCGTTTTTTCCCTGAGATATGTATCTAGCTAATGCAGCTAGCGATCGGATTTCCCTCCCAGAAACCCACGCCTGTGTCGATTGTAAGAATGCCAACATGCGCACCAGCGTCCAGCTGAGAAATCCACCAGATCATTAGGCGTAGAATGAGAGGAGCTTTCGTCAGGTGGGATAAACCGGGGCCTGCTCATCAGGCACACACGATGCAAAGAATCCCGTTTAAGATGATACACAGTCTGTTTCAAGTCTGTCTCCTGTGTCCCTAAGTCAGGATTTCAGACCAAAAAAAAACAATCCACCCCAGACAGTCAGGAAAGCTTCACATCTGTAATTGTGAGGCTAATCGATTTTGTGCGTATTCCACAAAAAATAAAACCAGCTCCATTTTTACACTCGTAATGAGCCAATAGCCTTTGGAACATGTCGCAGTATTTTCTGTATCCCGCCCCCCCCCCCCCCCGCCATAACCGCAGGCTCATTAAGGGGCGGTCAGCAGAGCTCTTTTCAAATAAACAGAGCCTCATTTAAAAAGCCACAGAACTAGAAGCGAATGGGCGGCAAACTGCTCATCGCGTTTCGGTCCGACGGAGCTTTGATGCGTCACTTAGAAGTATGAGGTGGGTTTATATTCGATGGAGCGTTTGCAGAGGAGAAAGCACATTAGCGGGTCGGTTGATGGTTACTAGTATGTATAGCTGACAAGAAGGCCTTCATTTTAGGCCTGTTTTCTGGGGACGAACACAATTCCCACTTGCACAGCGTATTTACGGCATGTCCTTCTGCTCTACCAGTTGTCTTTGTCGACTCAGGTCAGAAATGTTCAACGCCTGCAAATTCACAAAGTGAGAGACTGTACCATCCACGTAAACCCCAGACAAGCACCGACAGTCTCATGGTACCTGAGAACATGAGGGTGTTCATAATTAATAATCCAGGAGGTTTAAATTTCCTGTTTCTGATTTAAGCAAGTCATCTGCAGGAGGGAAAGCTAGATTTCCAAAGGGCAGAAGAATTCATTTAAGGCAGTTAATATAACATGCCTGTTGCCTGTTTTTTTCTTTCAGTGTTATGATTTTATTTAATTTTGTTCTCCTTTTTTCATCAATTCTCCTGCCCCCACCAACATGACAGCCCCATGTTGAACACCTGAGTGAAATTACGTGTTAAACGGGGGGGAATTCTCTCGCCCCCATTCTCCTGGAATCAGAGCCCAGAGTCACAACCAAAAACAGGCATTGGCGGAAGAAGAAGAATGTTCCGCTGAGTCCGGATGGATTTCACGCCGTCGTCACACTTTCCTGTACGGCGGGGGGCTGGACGGCGCGGCTATGCACGAACGGGACACTTCATAAAAACGGACAAGATGTCATTCAGGCCACTAACGTTTATTTCATTTAAGAATTAAAAACAGGAGGTGTGAGGGTGGGCGAAGAGAAAAAGCAGTAAAACAAATTCACAAGTGACAGACAAAAGTCTTTCCTTTCTCAGTTCCAAGGAAAGTCGATGACTTCCCCGCTCGTCCGCGTACGCCAACAAAAATACTCAAACACTCCCCTGTCACTCCAGGTCAGCTACCTCCCTCTCTCACCTTTTCTTGCCGTCTCTCAATTCGCAAGTCGTTCGCCACATTTTCCCCCAGGGAGTAAAGAACACGCTTCTGTCAAACTCTTCTGAGGCTTGAACCGCTTTTAATGGCCAAATTAGCTCGCTGATACATAGAGGCACGTTGGCGCAGCCATCTGGGGTTTCCCCTCAGGCCTGACAAATCGCCGTGGCGACCAGCGTCCTTTGATGTCACAATGTCGCAAAATACGGAATCCAAGAGCAGGTGAACAGTTCAATGTAGTTAGGGGTTAAATAGAACTATGTAGCAAAGTCTGTGGGTTTTTGATACAATATGAAAATGGTGAATACCGTTCAGGAGGTTCATCTCATTTATCCATTTCAGTAGAATTAGTATGTTTGTCCGCATGATTCTTGCAGTCAGGGAGTTAATTTTAAAAACGAGCGGTCGGGTCTCTGGCCCGAGGCTGCCAGAAAAGTATTTCCTGAAAAACAACTTAGTATTGAAACATTATTCCATAGAGCAGGTTATTAATTAATTTTTTCAGGATAGGGTGTATCAGGAAATGCTTCCAAAGAAGTCTGACATAAGAGGTTAATTTTTTTTTCCCTAAAGGAAATGTTACTTCCTCTATTTAGATTTTCATGTTGCTGCTTTTACACCTCATTAAAATGCAAATAAATTATACGAGACAGGTTCCCCAGCAGTGTTCAGATAGTTGCACGCATTAATACTGACGACTTATTAATATAAAAAAATAGCCATTATCAGCATGTTAAATGTACGCTTAGATTAAAAGTACGTTACATGTGATCGTACATACCAGTATAGTGACATATTTCCTGCCAGGATGAGAAATCAAGAGATAAGGATGTTGGGAAATGCTGTTGTACCCTTGGGTTGTACCTTGCTTTTATAGCATGAATCAAGCCAATCAAATGGGTTAAAAAATACATCAGGCCATAGCGTTTGTGTCTGTTGACCTCCGTTCAGAAGTTGGCCCAAGGCTCTTCTGGGATATCCTTTTCACGGTCGAAACAAGCAAAACAACTCCAGTGTGTCTTGGCGCGATTTCTCCCCTTGGATCAGAGGGCGGACACGCTCGCCCGCTAATATGCGTTTCACCCGGGAGTCCGAGCGCTGACCACAGACGGAGGGAATCTCCCAGAATAGGAAACTCGATATCATACTGCACATGTCCCTGAGAGAGCCGACATACTGAAGACTAACCTTTCCCACTTCTTGGGAGGTGAGGCTGTCCACAGAAATGGTCCCTGCTCCGTACTTCCTTCAGAGAATTTTGGATTTTGTTAAAACAGTTGTAATTGTCGTTTAAGGGAAAAATGATGATGGTAATAGCTGTAATAAGAGAAAAAAATCGCATGATTGTGTCCCACTGAAAGCATAGAAAAGACCTTTGGAGAAGCTTTCTTTAAATGTCCATGTTTATTGTTTCAAAATGAATTTTCTTAGCTTTATACGTGTGATTTAGTGCCAGTACAGACCTTAAACATTCCCAAAAGACCACAAGAATCTGTCTGGTTCACACCACAGTCTTTTACACTGCTGTTCAACTCTCAGAAGACCACACTACACCGGCACGCTGGTAACATCAAGAATGTCAAAAGAGCCTTTCGTAATTTTTCCACAGTTCGTAAAAGGCACCAGAAGTGACCAGTTGAAATCACCCTCCTGCTCTGCTTGTAAAATTTATGATGCACCCCCTAATTAATTATGACACCTTCAATGAAACAACATATAATGAAATTCCATGTGAGAACTCTTATGTAAAACAGCAGCAAACTGTGCCAGAATACATAGCATGTGTAATTATGCAAACAATTATCAAAATTATGCTTGTTGTTTCCCAGAACAAAATGAGGCTACTGGTATATTACTGGTATATATCACACGCACACAAAAATCATGGCACAAAAACACTGGGCCAGGCCCAGATTCGACGGGATGTTATTTTGTACCCAAGAAGCTGAAACCAAACACACAAAGCTGTCCCAACCCAGGTCGGTCAGCGTGTGGGATTCTTTAAGTTATTTTAAGGTTTCTCTGCATTGTCCCTGAACCAGACCAGGCACCTGGCTTTTAATTATTCCCCAAATCTTCCAGTCCCACCATCTCCTCCACCCCTCTGTCCGCTTCCATGGGCTGACCCCTCCCACCGCGGACTCGCCAGCGCCTCCATCAGGCTACATGTCACCCCCAGGTCTGACTGAGGAAACCTCACCACGTCACTCTTTTCACAGACCTGTGGCATGACAATATCTGGATGACACGAGCCGGCATCTGAGGCAAAGAACGAGTCAAAGAACGGCAGCGCTTCCCTGACGGACCTGCAGTCGTGTCCCCCCCCTCCCCCCCCCCCAAGTGTGCGGGGACCACACAAGCGCAACGTGGACTACGCATAAGGAGCTATGGCAACAATTAAGGGGCCGGCGTCGGAAGTGGAGCGCCATAACTCGCAAAGCGCAGCAGGACCGGTGCTCAGGGGAACCTGCTCTGTGTCAGCAGACTCTTCTCAGCTGCGCCGCATTGTCACTAGATGCTCCCGCCCGTCCTCGGGCCCATTGGCATGTGGGGTATATGTCAGTTCATTATTGGTCTCCTTGGCACCGCGATTTGGCTCATGGCAGGGGTTTTATGTGGCCTTGCGGGGGGCCTATTATGGCCTATTATGAAGTAAGAGTATTTGGGGGAGGAGGGGCAGGGAATCACCCGTGACTCCCAATCCTAGTACAGGATTGGAACCAAGGCCTATCTGATGTGACAGTGGCTTGAGGTCAGTCACTCTCCCCTGCCGCCTCGCAGCAAGCAGGCAGAGGCTGTATGCACCCCGCAGAGCGGAAGGAGGCCTGATCTGCTCGAGCCATCCTCCACGGGCCCAAGAGCTCAAAACACAGGCCAGTACCGCAGGACGGTGCTGAACGATTGTCAAATAGTTTTGCTCTGCCGAAGAAAAGAGTGTGAAAGACTCATGGACGGTTCCATCCGCACACGGCCCCCGTTTTTACAGCCGTCTGACTGACATCCCGACCATCATGGCTGACAGCTGACGGCTTCTTTCACTAGGCGAGCTCAGGAGGCCGCCAGCATCGCCCAGCCCTCCGTACAGAAGCCTGGGAATTGAGAATCCGTTTCCCCCAGGATTCCTCCGGCTGGGAATGAAGTTGGAGCGAAACATGAAGTAATATCTGACCGCTGTGTGGCCGAAAATCCGCTTCTGAGGTTGACCGGTGATCCCACTTGACCTTACCTCCCCTTCCCGTTCCCTAGGCCCTTCCTCTGGGCTTTAATCCACGTCCCACATGCTCTTGGGTGGCAGGGATGGAGCCGCGGGGGTGTGGATCGGAAAACGTCACCTGGCTTCCAGAAAAAGGACTGTTTGTTTTGCTCCGAATGTCACCATGCATTTTCCAAATAAACGCTGCTTTGAAAGCACTCACACACCATGGGGAAGTTACTGGGATGGACGGCCACTGGAAGGACATTAGAGGACTGGAAAAAAGCCTGCCCCTGTCAAAGGTCCCTTAGGGGTGGCCGCTTCTCTGCCCGACCACAAATCCTTGAAAAAAAGAGATTTATATGTCTTTTTTTCCTGATAATTGCACTACTGGACCTCAGTTACAAACTTTATTTATGTTATAAAGTTCATTTTACCGTAGTTTCCTGAATCACTCTTGAGTTCATTAAAACACTTTTACACTAAAGTTCAACTTTCTCTATAATAGACCATATAACGAATAATAGTGGATTTTGTTGAAACTTCCCTAGGTTAATAAACATACAATCATGTTTAATTTCACAGTTTTTAATACATAGATTTGCACATTTCACTGTCTTGTTGGATGCAAGCGGTAATTACGGTGTACCCAAGCTGGAAAAATCAATCTCAGACCAAGAATTTCTCAGGAAAAGTCTGGCAGCCTCAAAAACTGGAGATAAAAAGTAAATTTAAGGGAAAAATTGTACATTATTTGGCACTGAGAAATACATATTATGCATACACTCAGTGGTCACTTTATTAGGTATACCAAGCTATTCTGAGGCAGGACCCACTTCTGCCTTCAGAACTGCATCAAGGTTCAACCAGCTGTACATTCAGAGGCGGTTCTGCTCATCACTGCTGTACTGAGCTGTTATGACCATCTCGTTAGCTTTAACAGGCCTGACCAATCTCCTCTGGCTTCTCATTAACGAGGTGTTTTCACCCTCAGGACTGCTAATAACTAGATTATTTTCTTCTGCACCATCCTCTCTAAACTTTATACACTGTAGTGTTTAAGAACCTCAGGAAAGTGGCTGTTTCTGACACGATAGGACCCCCCGTGTCTGGCACCAACGATGGCATGAAATTTCAAATTGCTTTGATCCCGCATCTTAGCCATTCTATACAGCCGAAACGGTAACTGAACCCCTTGATTCGGTCTGTGTGCTGTATTTGTCGACTTTTGCTGTTTTTTGTTTTTTTTTGGGGGGGGGGGGGGGCAGGTTGTTTAAATTAGCAGGCAGGTGTACCAAATAAACTGGCCAGTGAGTGTACAGTATGTGTGTGGGGGTTACATCAGCAAAGGACCCCAATAGTGTCGGATTCCTGACGCCAATCTGAGAGCCCGAGACCAAGCTTACTTGTTACTGGAATTGCACCTGGATGCTCGTTGGAATGCCAAGGAGCCCCCTTCCCCTCATTGGATTAAGCGGGAAGATTAATGGCGGGGTGCTAAGGAACAGCTTTGGTCAGATTTGAACTCATTTATCCCGTCAGAGTGGCTGAAGGCGCGGGAGTTTGATTGATGGAGCTGTGCGCCAGGGTAGTATATAGTTACACATGGCTGCCATCTGACTGGGTGCCGCTTCCAACAGGGCACCTGACCGGGCTGCCGATGTGACTCCGCGGCGTCCGACTAACAGAGCCCACTGTTGCATTATGGGTACTGACTGTGACCTTAAATGACGACCGACCCGCCTCAGGAACTCGTGGGCGCGTTAATCACGTTAAAGATCTTATTAAAGTTTGACTTCTGCATCCAGGCGTCAAAAAAAGCAGTTTTGTTCCCTGCAAGCTTCAGCGGAAGCAGGTAATTCCCTGTTTCTACCGGGACGATTATCAGTGAGATCATCTGAGTTATTAAATCGAATTTCATGATGAAATGCTGTGCATTTTGCCCTACACATTGCTGAATATAAAGCTTTGTCTTTGAAGGACTGATTTTATGCGTGATATACATTGTTATTAATCATGTAAGCATCATAAGGGGGGAGGGGGAAATGTAAAGAAGCAATTAAATAAAACTCAGCAGGAGAGAGGTGAAAGAAGTTGTTCTGCGTTCTATTAAAAATAAAAAAGAAATCACAATGTCTCCAGGTCTCCACAACTACCGCCCATGTCGCCTGCTCACGCTGTGATCGCAGGTGCCCCCCCGACACTCGATGACCGGCCCAGGCGTTCTCCTCGGGCCTCCAGGCTCTGCGTGTGGAGTCTCGCCATCCCGCGCACCGGTGTCCCTGAAGGCCCCGTCCCCCCATCACTCGCAGCTGTCATGGAAACCCACCGGACTTGTCAGCCGGCCAAGAAAAACGGGAAAACGTCGCAATCTGAAAATGCGATCAGACATGTCTCGCTCTACATCTGCAGCCCCGCGGAGAAGTTTCACGCTCACATTGGCCATTATTTATGGCCATTTTGGCCCATTATGAGTTCTAAGGGGGTATGAAGGACCTGTAATGCCATAAGCCTGCAATTAATGCATCTTCTGTAGCCGTAAAACCTCTCGTATGGTTTTTACAGGTTAGTCATCAGCCGAGGCTCATTTTCTGATGGTTCAGAAGACACTTCACATCAACATTTATTCATTTGCGATGGGTTATAATTCATTACGACCATTCCCGCCAGGTAACATAGTTTCTTTTGTATATATTACAGAGTCTAGAAACAGATGTGCAAACATCTGTTTATACCTGCAAAAACAACCTTTCGGTATTCCGCTCAGATATGGGAGCCTGATAATAAGGTTTAAGTATAGGCGACGTGATTTTTCCAGAAATAGCATGCTAGTGCAGGGCAGAGTGTTCTTCAGAGGCCTGACAGGCAAACCCAGGCTGAGCAGTAACCACGGACTAATTGTACAGTATAATAGCAGCGAGATGATGTCAGGCCATCAGAGCAGATCTTGTAGCCATTAGAAGATTTTAACATCAGCAAAGTTACGATTTAACGCAGTATTTATTTTTAAATAATTAAGATCTGTCTCCTAAGGAGGAATCTCCTAATAAAGTTCCCTCCAAACATGAATGAAGTGTTACTTGTCATTTGTACAAGTACATTAGAATACGTTTTTTTCCTACGTATCCCATCACGCATCATGCAGACATACAAATTGGGGTTTGATCACAGGGTCTGGGATCCATGTAATGTCCCAGGAGCATTTCTTTTTTTTTGGAGGGGGGGGGAGTGGACCTTGTACCCAACAGAGATGGGGCTACTCTGCAATGCATGGGATTGAAACAGTCACCTTCCACTTGCAAGAATGAGGTCTAGCGCACCGAGCCAGATACTGCCCCCCAATCGCTGGACCGCGGGACCTGGCGGAGAGCGGTCTGTCAGCCACAGCCCAGGCTACAGGTCCCAACAGACCCCGAAGACTGAAAGAAGCATTTCATTTACGTCTCGTTTGGCTGGTTTCCTACGGGGAAGCAAGCAATTACCAACAGAAACTTAGAGCTCAGAACTCTGAAAATGCTTTCAAATGAGCCGAAAAGTCCGTATTAAAAAAATTGCTCTGCACTGGGATTGATTTCCAAAAATTATACGTGTACAGGATCAAAATCTTACAGCATTTGTTAGGGTTGGCTCAGAGCAAGACTGTGTTTACAGCAATGGGACAATAAACCTAGCCTCTCTTTACTGTGTCATAAAAGATATGTTAAACATTTATTGGATTTTACATGCGTGGCGTGTGAGCTTCAAGCACATTTGAAATTCAATATAATAATTCATTTGATATGCCGTGTAACAGTTTATGAAAGCGATGGTGTGTCTGGCTTAAAGCACGCAGACAGAGTGTATTAAATATGCATGTACATAACTTGCTGGGCACTTTGGATGAGAGTTGATTTGAATGCAGTTTAATTCTCTTTGTGCATGACATACCACAGATAAGCCAAAATACAGATACCTATTTCCTGGTAGTGTATTTACCTTTTATTATGCATGGTCTGAAAAGCCAATAACACATATTATTTAAATTATAGTCATATTATTCACTGTCGCGTTCTGTTTCAGTGCCAGGAGAAGGTCAAGCACCGCATCAATTTCAAGGGTGGGATGTTTTGGAAATGTAATTGGAATGTTTTTGTCAGATGCAGCTAGCTGATTCCACAAGTAGGGGGCGAAGTGTGGAATGAGAGTGGTCTGAGCGGTGGGGGGAATTCCAGAAGGCTCTGGCTATTACGCCCTCGGCTGTCTGTGAGACAGGCCGGTCTCGCTGGGCTGTTGGGGAGCACAATGTCCTGCGAAGAGATCAAGGGCCTTTTCACTAGCAGGTAGGCTAGTCTCGGCAGTCCAGACCCTGATCCTGGTCACCGCTGGGAGCTCATGAGGAGACGCTAAGACAGAGGTGGCATGAGGTGGCATGACGGTGTCTGAAGATGCCAAAAATAAGACAGCAAGCTGCTTTCCGTTTTATGCTGAAGAGGTCAGGTAGCGGATGCAAGTTTACGTCACGTTTAGGAGACTCCAAAGATCTGCACTTGTCTTGCGTCATCTTCCAATACCCGTCAGACTATGATGCTGACAAAATGAGTCCAGCGCTGGCTGGTCTGCCCATAACTCACAACTGTATTTAATGTTACTGTCTCACTGCCAGACAGGTATCATTTAAATTGGACCACGTTACAAAATGGGTCTGACCCTATATAAATCGTTTTCTAGCTCAATTTTATTCCAGCCCTTTTTATTAGCTCGGAGTTCCTCAATTATACAGTGCTTTGGGGCAATGGCTTGTCAATTACGAATATAGTAACATTACCCTGTGCACCCCCCACCCCCCTCCACACACACAGTGCCGCAGCCAACAAGGCAAACAAATATATCCGTGCACCATCCACTAAGCACTGCAGGCGTCAGTGAACAGAGGAGCTGCATAAACATTAATGTTTCTTTACATCAACAATCCACATAGCCGGTATTGTAAGCATTTCGATGTAATCCATTGTTCTCGACATCCGGTACATTCTTCATCGCAAGGTCTTTAGCTACTTTTCTCGTTGGTGAATGGCATTCCTGGTGTTTGTTTTTGCAATTACGTCTCGCTAATCAGGGTTTGGTGTCTCCCAGCTCCAGGGCTGTAGGTTCAATTCCCTCCCCCCGCTCAGGTGTCAGTCCCACACTCCGTTAGATTAATTGCATGTGCAGTGTCAGCGTGTGAACGGGTGGATCGCCCGCATGTGCTCAGCCCTCTGCTTACTGCGGTGAGATCCAGGCTCAGCAGAGCACCCTGTGCTGCAGTTTATAACACAATCGTGCCATGTCATACAGAGGTTTGTTAGTGGTCAATGGTCATTTTAAGTGGACACCCCATGGTTTTATGACCCCCAGATCCCTGTTAATTCGACCATTTAAGCTATACATGTAACAATGTTTTACATATTCAGATTTTTCTAGGTATCTATGACTATTTGCTCATGACATAATGTAACAGAATTCATTAAACAGTATCACTGTATAATAAGTCTACCCTTATACAGGGTTTATGAATGGTTTATAATCAGGTTATTAGTTATGCTGTAACACGCTGTAAATCATTAGAAGACAATTGATACCAAGTTTTTTTTAATCAATGAGTTACTACCATGATAAGTGACAAAGGGGAGCCTTATTGTAAAGTGGTACCATACTCACAATAAAATGCCTTAAATGAAAACTGTATGATGGATCAAGATTCAAGCTCCTTTTTCAGAAATTTTACATCATTGTATAATAAATTAAAATGATGTCACTACAAGAGGCGTAGCGTCTAAATTGGCTTTAGAAATTATATGCAAAGGGCTTTTATTGTCCTGGAATATTTCCCAAGAGTTACTCAAATATCATCACCCCCCTCCCTTTCGCTACCATACTAGTCCATGTCCACCATCCTGCCACGTTTGGGGGGGGGGGGGGGGGGTTCAAACCTGATGCCAGCCACAGGAAGCCAGCTGGGACCCCACGCCAGCTGCCAGTGGGTACAGGCAGCAGATTTCTGTCGCGAATGCTCCGCCTGATCTATCTGTGTGACAAACAGGGACGGCTGAGCAGCTCAGATCGGCCACTTTCAGGTCCCACTTACATCCTCCAGCAGTCTTTAGCAGCCGCCGATCAAACACTGTAAAAAAGAATAATAATAATAAGAATAATAATAATCATAATAATAATAATTATTACATTACAGTACATTACATATCCTTTTTTGCCACGTATTCAAGGTCTGCGTGGCACATGTTTCTGTTTATTCCTTATATACATATTTTCCAGCGATTGTTCTTTTATTGTGGTGCATGGTGGTATTCAGGGGTCAGACCCAGCTGAGCAGATGAGAAGAGGAACAAAAGTTATGGAACATGTGTGTGAAAGCGCCGAGCTCCAGGAGAACTGGGTGGTCACAGCCCAGGAAACCAGGAAACTGTCACTCTGAAGGAGATTATAGCCTCAGCTTCAGCGGGTAATGTGATAGACACAGCCGGCCATTTTGTTGGACAATCTGTTTGCACATTACAATCACACACTGCACATCATGAATGTCAAGTACCATACATATACATGTATGTTGTCTGTATTGCGCCTGTGACTTGCAGTACTTGAACATGCACAAAATGTCTTTATCATATTCATTGCATTTATGTCTCTCTGTTGTGTATGTTATAATTTATACTCTGCCTGTTTATGCTCTAATTGTTAGTCACACATTGTCATAGTGTCTCCAACAGCAGCAAGATGCACCAACAGAACATCCACTGGCCTTGTTCATGCGGCGACAAAGATTCCGATTTTGATTTAAAATGGTCGGCCGGCTTTTCGTAAACTTCGGAAAATAAAGTTGAGCTATTTCTCTTTAACGAGGGCTCAGTGATTACAGAACTGTACACATAACTATGAAGCAAACCAGCAGCGTAGGTGGTCAAGTAAAAATAGAGCGATTTGCTGGACGGGCAACTTAAAATAGAATAGGAATTCATTTCATATTGCGTTTAATCCCATTCTTTGACAATGCAAATGACATAAAATAACTGTCGTCGGGTCTAATTATAAATCTATACTTAGAGAACAATCTGTACTTGTGGAATAACCTAGCGCTGATGTTATAAATATGTAAAAAGATTGTCTTGAAATGCTAACCTGTTCATCATTTGACTACGCCGAGGACCGGCTGAACGTAATCGTTCCTGGTGAGGCTTTCGCCTCATCAGACAGTCATACTCTTTCTAAGTGGGCATTCTGTCTTCAGTGGACGTTTTCTCCATGTTTAATCATCCTCCCCGCAACCAGGACTGGTAATTGGCAACTACTCTCCTCTTCATGGGTTAGTCATGGTACCCAGAGGGCAAATCCATATCTGGAAACAATTAGGGGGTGATTATGCAGACAAATGTTGAAGATGGTCTGTCCTCACATTACTATTAAAATGATACCAGTGTCTTTAATTAAGGAGATGAACTACTCCCATGCATCTCTCTGCTGCGTTAAAATACATGAGATCTTCAGATTCACCGCTTGTTTTTAACTTACTCTACGTTTCATTTGCAAATGGTATGGTCCGCGTATTCAATACCCAACTACCGCTTGACATAATTAAAACGCTACAAGTAAACTACGAATGTGCGTTGCAGCAATGCCCGGCAGATCGGAAATAGAGTAGGTATAGCTATTCTTAGTAAGCGATTAACTGGCGGTGAACATAACCCCAAACAAGCACACCATGTTTTTGGGGGGGCGCACAAATTAGGGCCTTTAAGCTGTCCTGGCCAAGACCACGTTGCCGGGAAATTGTAAGAATTCCGACAACGATGACTGACACTTAAAGGAACAGCAAGCAAAAGGAACCAGATGGCACGCCCGGCGTCGTTAACGTTTTATTTGCAGATTTCAAAACGAGAGCACACGATCCCAGGTTCTCTTTTCCGCTTTTATAGCAGGGCCCATTATTTGAAATTTGAATTCCACCGCCCGCAATAAAAAAAGAAGTCTATGTCGTGTGGTGGTCTCAGGTTCCCAGCCTTTGTTCTGCGCGAGGACGGCGGGGATGTGGGCAGATGGCTACCCTCACCGATGAGCTGAGAGTTTAAGGGGGGACGCTGAAGTAGCGAGAACAAAGGCAAGCTGGCCAGGAAATATGGTGCTCCTACCGTCAGAAGAGCAAGAGCAAAGTTTCACTTAAGGTATTATTGTTTTTTTTTTTTTCGCCTGACTGTCAGTGGCCTGTCGGTCACGCAACGCGCAAAGCTTACGGGACGTTTAATTAACGGGCATCGCTGGAGGTGCCCCCCCCCCCCCAGGGACCCTGTGGTTTTCCAGCTGACTCACTGCTATCTCTAAAAACGAGGACATGAATAAAGAAAATCCTGTCGACTTTCACCTGCCCTTTTGAGGCTGGAAGCTGAGGGAGCACTTTTAATGCTGAGGCCTTGTGGCTGGACTCTGTGGGAATTTTCACCCTGTCCCCCTCTCTCTCTATCTCTCTCTCCCTCTTTCAGCCCCTCCCCTCCTCTCCTGCTCCACCCTATTGCTCCTCAAACTTCTGCGGCACCCGTATCACCTTAATCTTCCACGATGAATGTTTTTTTTTCCCTCATTCAGCACATTCACATGAGCCCCATATCCTTGTGCGATTCCTTGTATTGAAAAGGATTTGTGGTGTCACCTTTTGGGTATTCTGGCATAAGGACACGGTGTGGTGTCCCACAATGGGATGTTAACGGTTACATCTAAAAGATCCTTTTTCTGTGAAGGGGGGTACGTCGAGCCAAAAACAAGAGGTTGAAGTTGATGTTAGGTCCTGAACTCTTGGTCAGGAAGCGTGTCGACGGAAGCCTCGGAGGAAACTGAAACAGAAACGCAGAAAGAGCGCGTATCCGACTGGGATGAAACCCCAGGACAGCACTGTGCTTTCTTTGTGCCTTTCTGTGTTTTCAGTCAGATGGGAAACATCTAGAATGGAGGGTCAGGGAGGGAACCTATAGCAGAGGTCATGTGACAGTCAAAATACAGACGGGATTGAAAAATCAAAGGAAAAATAACTATCATCCGCAGAAGAGGCTTTGGAGCGATAAACTTCTTGCTCTACTGTTTTAATGAGCGCTGTAAAACTGGAGAGGCACTGGAACCTCTGAGATGGAGCGCAGTGTGGGGGGCGGGTGCAGGCCGCTAGGGAACTCTGTGTCAACAGAACACAATATCAAGCCACGTCTGTCCATGAAAGTTAGAACATTGGAGAATAGAAGAAAGCAAAGCTTGAGTTAGTGAGCCCAGCCTGTCTGGATACTGCCTCCCTTATCAGCTGCTGTCAAATTCCTGGGCCCAGAAGGACCCACTACGTGTGGCTCGGTGAGCAAGGTCTCCTAGACAGATTCCTCAGCAGGCCTTCCAGGTCCAGTTGGCATCGCTTGGGTTTATGTTCCTTCAGTAGTAGCTGCTTGTTAGAGGATGGGAGCTTCCGCATGACTCAGTCTTGCTGGTTGTGCTTTTCCGTGGTACGGTTTGCACTTTGGTTAGTGGTGTGGTGACTCACTAGGTAGCACCTTTGCAGGACACTGCTGGGTTTGTGAGTTCGAGTCCTGCACCTCCCCTGCACGCGCTGAGTCTGCGTTTTCTTCTAGCAGTATGTGCATCTATTGCTTTTCTTACTGAATCCAAACACATGCAGAAGGAGAATCGGTCATTAAAACTGCACATAGTGCGTGGGCCCAGTGACGGACTGGTACTTTGGGACAGACCCCTACTGTGTACCCTGTGTTGCCCAGGACACGGTCTAGACCACCCTTTCCTGCATACGCAGTATGGATGTGTAAATACACCAGCCTTCCCTGGTCCACAAAACCTATAGTGAAATGTCTTGTTGGGATAAATCTATATTCTATTGCAATGTTTCCCCTGCTGGTCCACATTTTCACTCTCTCCCAGGTCCAGGTAGGAGCAAAAACATAGACCGTACGAGAGTCTCTGAGAAACACCGTTCTATTGATTCCTAATGATTTGATTAAGTTGCTAAATGTTTTTATTAGATTCTTTGGGAAAGTCAGCTTGCAGAGGAGGACAGAACAAGGTGCCAATACGAAGCTGAGAAAGAATCCATGAGATGAAGGGTGCCATTTGCCACAGTCATATCGCCCATGTGTACAAGAATTCAGTCTGCAGATGCTCAATTCATCTGTAAATGCCCATATCTGGGATAAAACATCTCTGTCCACACAGACTGTTTTGAATTCTATTCATCATTGGATTAATAATGACTTAAATTGTTTTCTTTTTCCATTTTATTCAAGGTCCCAAGCGAAGAGAAGAATCTGTGTCAGTCCAGCATGGATTATCTTATTTTCCTGTAAAAAAATAACAGGAGCAATGTTACCGGTGCTGGAGTCTCTACCTTGCAGACCAATTTCCAGGAACTAATTAAGTTAGGAAATCGGAATATGGGTACATTAGGAAGCATGTGGCGTGAGATTTAACAATTACCATCCAAAGAGTCCAATGCAAATTATTTTCATCAACTCTATTAATTTCCCAAGCTGATAATTTCAGTTTGAGCTGGACTTCCTTCAGCTGTGGAGGAGATAAGGGGAAGAGACAGGCTTTGCAGAATGGCCTCCAAGGCAGGGTCCCTCTTGACATCCCATGTTTGGAGGGGGGAGCTAGTTCCCACACAACATCTCCCAGGTGCTTTCCAGTGAATCAGTCTGCCATTAAATACCACGTCTGACCTGCAAGAAAGGATGAGAGAGTTGAGGTCTCCAGGGGGCTTGTGCGGTTGGCAGTCGTCCCACGTCAACAGCTCGCCTCCTGGACCTGAGTGGCATGATGGGGGGGGTGGCGGGGGGGCAGCAGGGTGGGGGCTAAGTATCATCGGACCAGGATCGCAGCAGCCAACGCAATACATCAAAACTGGACGACTGGGTGTTTTGGGAAACCATCCCACAGGATTGCCGTCGGATTTTCAACGCCAAAGTCCTGACAAAGCCTAGTTTATGGAAGCCACCATCCGGAGTCACGGACTTTAGGGGGCTGGGGGGGGGCAATGCTGCACCCCCTCGCATCACTGCTTCCTAATGGTAATGGAAAAAAATGTGCAAATTTAACTCTAGCCCTTTTAAGTCTGCAGGACGCAGAGCATATAATTCCAAATGATGCCTCAGAGGACTCTGCTCAGCTATGGCTGCATAAAGTGATAAAAACAAAATTTTCCTTCCAAAGGGATCATTTTCCAGATTACCTTTAAAACCTGCCGGCTACAGACTCGGGATTAAGCACATGTGTGTGGCGGAACATCCGAAACATAAGAGGCCCTGCTGTTATTTATCATCATTACATGACGCACTGCTCTCCGGTTTTCAGTCAAATCCCAGCGACGGCTATTTATTTTTTAATTTTTTGCAGATTTATCAGCCGTGATTTTTTTCTACATTCAGCCCTCCATCCATCTTTCAACTGCTTATACAGTATTGGGTCAGAAGGGGCCCGGAACCCATCCCAGACTTCACAGGGCAGATGGCTAGGATGCTCTGTGGTTGAGGTCCTAGGCCATCACAGGGTACACACATTGCGGCTAATTTAGAGACGATAGTTCCAGGAGTAGGTAGTACTGCTCCCGGAGAGCCGATACTTAACATGTCTTCCATCCTACCTGGTCTCTGATGAACCACACCTGTTCTCAGACGGGCAGTAACTCGTCGGGGTAGGATGGAAAACCTGCTGGACACCGACACTCCAGGATCAAGGTCCTCAGAAGTACTCAGAGGAAACCCACTCGATATTAGGAGGACATGCAAACTCCGCACTCAGAGCGTGGTTGAGTCCCATAGCAATTCAGGTGTGAGGTCAAAATGTTACCACTTGAACTCCCTACCGCCCTCTGGTGGATATCTGTGGCACCAAGACTGTTAAAAAAGGAGGCATATTCCGAAGGCATGAATCACACTTCTCTTGGCAGAGAGCTACCTTAACACACGGAAATGGGAAACGGACTCTTCCTCTCCATATCCTTCATGCGTCGAGGTGAGTCTGAGCCAGAACAAAGATTCCCCACCAGAACCCATTTACACCGGTTTACTTTAACCTCAGATCTCTCACACGGCCGGCTCAAAATGATTAAAAATGAATGGACTGGTTTTAATATCCAGCAAAGGATCACTGGAATGTTTAAATGTTCTATTTAATATTTTTTATTATAGTTCATATTATAGGATCATAAATATGAAGGAAAAATTGACTAACATTAATAAAACTTGCCAGTGATTAAACTAAAGTTAAACCTATAAAGAAAAAAAAGAGTATTTAATATTTCACATGTGGTCACAGACATTTGCTGAATAGAGTTTAGGAAATCCCACCTGTTCCTATGGTGCAGTAGACCAACATCTTGATTTTTTTGTTTGTACATCTGGGTTATTATAGTTTTAATCAAACCTGAGTGATACCTTTTATTAAATTACAGTATTTCTGCTCTGCGGTCCAGTGAGTATTTATTCAGGTGGGACTGTAACAGAATTGCTGCCATGTCTGAGTCCGGCTGAGTAATGAGTCATATTTTGTTCATAGGTGTATCGTTGAGCTCCTGTTATCACAGACAATTAGCTAGTTGTGTTAATTGTAAACAGACCCAGAGTCTTGGCAGACAGTCTCAGTTAATTACTTAAGCAGAGTTTTTTTATCGAGTTTGGATAGATGCAACCCAGCGTTCGGGGTGCAGATAGTCGGCTCCCCCCAATAATGTTCCCATTTGAAATACACAACTCCATGGGGGGGGGGGGGTATCCACCCCTATCATGCAATGACACAGCATATTTTTTTTAAATGCTTAACCCCGATCCAATTTCACTTACAATTTTATGTGTTCAAGTGTCTCTGTAAAGGGCGGGGCCACCTGAATCTGAAAGGGTGTCTATTCCCCTACTGCGCTCCTGCCTGTGTTAGATAAGCTGATGGAAGAGTAGTCTCCATACTCCTAATACATTCCATCTTTTAAGACTGTTTTGTTCCTTATTCCATTCCTTCAGTCTTTCAGTGGGGTCCCATACTTAAGCGCCACACTCCCCACCAGCCAACACCAAAACGTCCATGAGATAAGGCCGGAATAATATATTTTCATTCAGTATTCGTATACAATGCATTCATCATTAAGCCTTATTTACATAGCACTGTCAGCTATGAATGAAAAAGCTGAAGGCAATTCTCAGACTTCTCTGCGCCCGGCGATACGAATCGGCAGTAAGGGGGAATCTGTTTTCCTGGTGTCTAAGACAAACAGAGGCCACCTGCTGAGATCGCGTGTTCTCAGCCTAGTGAACTGTACCATACAGCTGACGAGACCGTGGAAACTTTACGCTCCTCCACGGATGGCCGGCTGGCTGTAATAGCAACCCATGGGTGAAAGAAACGTGTGTGAAATGGAAGAAGCGGACAATACAGAGATGGAAAAGATGCATTGGTGTTACGAAATCACCCAGAGGGGGGAAAATGTCTGATCGGCAGAATAAGACCTTAAAGGATCACACTGTCTTCAGACCCAAGCTGTCGGAAATGGGTCTTTGAAAATCATGAAATAGCATTACATTGTCTCCGAGAATTCCCAGCCATCTGGTCCACCTAGGCATGTAAGTCCTACTAGAACAATAAAACACATTCTACTGTAGCAATGAAACCATTCAGGGCCCAGAGGGAGATATTCATCAGCGCTCAGGGATTTTGTGGCTAAAGAATCAGTCCTCCTAATGTGTTAAAAATGGCATTTTTATTGTATGCCTAAAATTATCAAGGTTATTCATCAGCTGTTTTTGCAGGAAAATGGGTGACACCTTAGTAAGGAAAAACAACATTTTTTATACTTGTTATGCATTCATAAGTGACATACTGGGTTCATACTACACGCATAAACATCATGTAACCACTGAACCAAAACAGCTTAACGTCTTCCCAAAAATGAAAAGCAAACCCACATTTCATCTTGAAGTCATTTCAATTCACTATCACTTTTCCCTCTCTTTACGAGGCTGTGTGGTGATTGAATTGAATGGAAGAGGAAACAGATTAACAGGAGTGTTGGGGAGCAGCTGGGAAAATTCAGAACATTTCTGGTTCACCGTCACTTTAAGAACAAAAAAAAACCCTGTCATGTGACTCTTTTGTACCAACCGCCAGAGGTTTTGATGCTTGGTAATCCAACTCACAGTTTTTTGGGAAAACTTAATGGTCCCTTGGAAGGAACAGTGCTGTTCTCTGATATAACCCACGGTGATTCAAGCATGGTTAATACCTCAACCGTTATATCATTTTTAAAATAATAAAAAATACATTTCACGCACTGATTCTGGCACATTCCCCTCAGCTATAACCAGAAAACGGGCGGCGTGACAATAAACTCTGACCTTTGGAGCAGTGTTATTCAAAATTTGTGCCCAGTGAGTATCTTGGTCAGAGTTCAGCTGGACTCCTAAGTGGGGCAGCAGGTGTCTGGTGGGAAAGAGAAGTTAGACAAATTTCCAGGCCCAGGTTCCAGGAGGGGTCAAACTTCACACCACTGGCTAAGGCAATAGGAAGACTCGATTCTGCTTTGGTTAAATAAAATATCTTGCTACAGTATATGAAGACGTAAAATCAGCAATGTAAGCTACATTGAGGTGGGACTTCAGCTAGTAAGTGTTATACGAGCCCAGTCCCAAGAATAATGACTGCCACGTAACCATGGAATACTTGCCATCACAGGTTAAATGCTTTGTGGTAGGATTAGGTCACTGAAAAGGAGGGGGGGCCCGAAATCACAGCCAAACAGGCTCATTCATCACTAGCCGATGACTCCAGCCAACAGCGATTCTTCTCAATTTTGTGTTGAACGCCAACGGGCACCTAAGGGACCTTCGGTGGACGCAGGGCCGTCTTCTATGGAGCGATGAGGAATCGCCTGCTTCCCCCCGTCTGCCCGTAACACAGTAACGGACGGTCTCAGCCACACGGCGGGATGGTCTGACGGCAAAGGGGCGTCGAAATTAAACGGACAGCTACAGTGTGATCATCTGGGGTAACAATCGCGAATTAAGATCTTTCGGTGATGGATTAAGCATGGAAACGTTGAGTGCAGGGGGGGGGGGGGGGGACGGGGTTAAC
>JAODUD010000043.1:9716669-9729943 GCA_026784285.1 Stomatorhinus walkeri | reverse complement strand
CCCCCCCCAGAGGACCGAGACCCACTGTGTCAGTCTATTTTAGTCACCAAAAAAAGGTCCATAAATCATCTTAAAAAACCAACAGGCAAGCTGACGCAGCTGGGCGGGAGACGTACGTAACTAACAGCGGGGGCAGCCTGACCAAGGACCCAGCGTTCCCTGGCTGAGCCGCCAAGCCCTCCCCCGTCTGGTTGAAAATGCCCGCCTGGGGGGTCAGGGGCTAAATGAAATATTTCCCCGCTGTGTGGCGCGCGTGCAGACACGGGAAGCTGAGCCCGCGAGATAAGGCACGGCTCGGCGATAAGAGCTCAAACACCTGTTAGCGGCCGCAGGCTACGCTAGGCGCATCGCAGCGCCGGTCCGGCCAGACCCGACCCAGCCTGAACGCACCTCAGGCAGCAGTGCACCACCGGACGCACTCCGCCGGCTCAAAACAGGAGAGTGACAGGGGAACGTTTCAGGGGAACTTGGTTGTCAAAGACGACGACCTGCGTCTTCCTGCCGAAGAGTGTAGCCAGAAGAGAGGAGGTACCGTTTGACTCAGCTGGAGAGGAAATAAACCACATACACCTTGCAAATCTGAGGGACAGTTAGAAGCAACCGTAGTATGCAAATAAGGGGAAATCAGTGACATTTTCAACTGTATATACAAGTCATCACTGAATGCAGACACATGCAGATACACACACACACACTCAGATACATACACACACCCAGACACGAAGGACAACCTAGAGGCCAATTTGCCTGGCTGCATGTTTTAAGGAAAGCGGAGGTTGCCAGAGGAAATCCCATCCAAAATCTTAAACATTATATATCACAGACTGATTTAATTAGTCTTTAGAAATAACCTGTTTCTAAGGCACGCAGCAGCCTGCTGAACGATGCGAGATAAATGCTAAAAATGAGGGGGAAACGCTAATAATAAACCAAAAGGAAAAGGTGGAAGGTGGGGGGGGGGGGGGGTTTAGGCACTGGGCTGGGACGAGCTGTCCTTCCACAAATGTCCGAGTCACGCTCACATTTCCTGCTTCCTGCTTCCTCTAGCTCGAGGGTGAGAAGACACCCAGTGAGACTGCAGCTCCATGCCAAGACGCCTTTTGTGAAAAGTCCATCGAGGCCGGCGATGTTAGTCAGGGGTGGGGGGGGGCGCTTGTAACCCGTTACTAGCAGCCCTGCAAGTTCCCGATCATTTTTTAAAACTCCTTTATGACGGAGCCAGCGTCCAAATTAAGAATCGTTATCTGACTCCAATTATACCGCCGCGGGCTAATGGCTTCAGCCAAAATGGACTTCCTCACGCCAAACACCGCTAAACAAGCCTCGGAAGAATGTCCGACTTCTCCAAAGGGATGCTGGAACCCAACTCGATTTAGCCATTTTCAAAGGGTCTTTGATTACATGGCTTCAAAGTGTCTGAGGCTGCACTGATTCCATGCTGCAGAAGGGACAAATGGAGATGTCCCCAGAAATCATTATAGCTATCAAGTACTTTTCTTCCCCAGAATACTGGATGACTTCCATATTTAAAAAAAATGCAGAATCAGAATGAATTAAATAAGAACCCACAAAGGCACGTTTAGCATTAAATGGAAAGAATGATTAGTTACCTGACCAATAATCACATTATTTGCCGGATAAGTGAATTGGAAAATCAAACGTTATTATGCTAAATATTTAAACGAGTGTGATTAATATGCATGAAATGATTTTCATCCATATAAATGTATGTAAACAAACATTGTAATTACTTCCGTGTACGGGAGACGCTTAACAGCTAATAAGACACCGTTATACAAGCTTACTGTAAATAATAAATAGAGATGGAGATAACAGCGTTTGCATATCGTACATTATTGCAATTTTCGTACATTTTCTTTCCATCGCTGTATATTAATAGAGCAAAGCTGTATGAATATAAATGTGTCTGTGCCCTAAATGGAGATAGGACATTCCAGAAGGGAAATCACTCTTTTCAGCCACCAGAAAGTGTGCGTCTCTCGTTGAGCGGCTTCTCCTGCGGTGCCGTCAGCATGCAACGCACGCCAATGGGAATGGGGTCACTGAGGGGGTTTTGGCGCCGTGTAATTCCCGCCCCCCGCCGCGCCCGAAGCGAGGCAGCTGTCTTCTCTCCCAGCGGCCAGTCAGAAGCTCAGCTTTCCTTATGGCAGAGACAGCGCCTGAGAGCTTCAGCGCCCTCCCACCTGGACTGGAAGGGACGGCCTTGCATTTTGGCCCCGCCCCTTTGGGTCAGGCCCATCCAGTTACAGGTGTTCTAGTTTTAACCTTCTTTTGAACGGGATGATTCTAAGGGGGAGGCATTGCTGGCTTAACCAGAAGACCCATCTATCTCCTTTTGTGGCACCACTCTACACCCAAAGCCAGAGGACCTATTCGAAACTATCCAATCATGTGACACCCTCCACGCCACTGGCAGCCAATCAAAGCCAATCATCTGCCTCTTGGGGTACATAATATATAGATGCACGCAAGAATGTGTCTTCTGCTGACATGGCTGTGGATGCATGGGGAGGAGGGGCTAGCCTTGAACACAAACATGTCCCCCCCACAACCTACTCCACACCTAGGGGCTCCCATCCCTGTGAACATACACTGCTGTGTCGCCAAACACCCCAAACTGGACCGGAGACCCCAAAACAAAGGAATGAGCCTGGAACACACTCTCCATGTTGGATTAAATCAATCTTTCAATCGATCGATTTTTATTTGTATAGCATTGTTTTAACCATAGGGTTTATAACGTGCCTTACAGAGGTGGCCTGGGTACTGGGATGAAGGGCGAGAAGTCCGGGTAGTTGTACTGTAAATCTCGATGAGGCTCTGAACCCATTGCCCCTGCTTAGTATTCCTAATACACTGAGATTTCTGGCACCATTTTTCACCACTTTCAAAGGACCGAGCGCAGGCTCCTTTGAACCGCGGTATCGAGTGTCCGTGCGAATTTAGCGGAGCTGAGAGACAACGCGTAGCGACAGCGGTTAGCGAGAGCCTGTCCGAGGGTGTGGACCCATTGCAGATGACCCTGCGGTCCGCGAGCATCCCAGCCAGGAGCTGAAACTGAACAGTGTGTATCTCTCCCCCACCCCCCCTCCCTCAAAGGACCCAGTCAGATTCTGCTGCTGCCAGGGAAATTCCATATCTTAATGGGATTCTGATTCCCCCCGAACAACCGATAGGAGGACCGTATTTTTTTTTTTTAAAGGATGTTGAACGAGGGTCGTTTTGATGCAGAGCAGCACGTTTTTTTTTTTTCTCCTGTAATTTAGTTGAATCGCGTGAGCCGATCTGTACGTTACATAATGCTTAATTTTGTGGGGGGGTTTTTTTCAATATAAATGTGCAGCATTTGTCAGAGAGGCCTGCTTCCATTCCCAGTAATCCTGCGGGACCCAGCTCATTTGGCCACATCTCCAGAGCAGCATTTGGATGATTTTGATACCTCGGTTAGAGATGCCATTAGCGATGAATTGTTGCTGTGCAGCAAATATATCATAGAAATTGCAAACAGCTTAATACTCAGTTATGTTCATCCATCCATCCATCCATCCACCTATCTTCCAACCTCTTATCCAGAGCAGGGTCATGGGGGCAGGGGGGGCAGGGAGAATCCTGTGCAAGGCAGCATACGACACAAGGCAGAGGGACACCCCCCGGACAGGAAGGGATATATTCATGTCTGAGCAAAAGTCAAAGTCGGTTTAACAGATGGCATTAGCTGCTATTAAGGACAAAACAAAAAAGTGACAAGGCCTTATCCACTGTACTTACAAGGAGGTTCACTTGACACTGGAGAAAAGAAAAACAACTTCGAAGTCTCTCTGTAAAGGCCCAGGCCCAGCAGAGCCGTGCACCAACACGGAGACACGAATCTGAAAATGTGAAGGTCCCTGGGCCTCACGTAGGGTCTCAGCAGCCGCAAGCCAGCAGACCACTGGAAGGATCGGCCGTCCTCAGGTAAAAAGATCCTTTTCTCACCGGAACTGGAGCAAAGTTAATTGCTGGTTTGAAGTGAATGCTGGTCCCGTTGCTGCGTGCCGCTCACACACCCCCGGCTTATTAAATCCGCCCGAAAGCTAAATAACCAGCATGAAAGGCAAGTTAACAAAGGAAAAAAAAAAAAAACAAAACCGTGCCACGGTGCTCTGAAAACAAACTCCCCGAAGTGTACTTACATAGAGTGCATATCAAGGAGGCAGCGAAGAGATTTAGCCTTATGCTAACCTGTGTAGTACAGATGTATTTATACTATATATGTATATGTATGCTACTGCGCAGAGCCAAAATACAGCGTGTTTTATCAAAGTTCGGTTATGACTGAAGTTGGGTCTGATTTATCTCATGACAAAATACCTTAGTTCAATACACTCCGTTTCGAAGACACTGCCTTCTAGCCATTACAAAAGGACTGGGGGGGGTGGGTATAGATAGATCGGCTTGGCTCTGTGGCCTCGTCAGAGCCTAGCCATGTGTAAGTTACGTGGGGGGGCATCTTCCCCCTTCCCTCCCGCCCATCTTGTCTTCATTATCCCCAGCTTACGAACCGGCCGTACCTCATGCTAAAGTCAACAAACAATCCGGAAAAACATTTTCTTTTGTTCTCATCTCGAATGTTCACCCCGATGGTCTCCCCCCCCCCCACCCATTTCTCTCATCCTCTGGTGTAAAATGAGATCCGGTCTTCTCACCCACTGCTAGAAACCCCTCCCTCATGGGATCATGGGGGGTCAGCCCTGTATGTTAATTTTGTGGACCCCCAGCATGATGATCTGTCTTCTTATTCGTCCAGGACTATGGATCCTTTTTCTAAGGTCAAAGACACCCAGTATGATGACCCGCACTCTTCCTATTGGTCCAAGAGTATTGATGTTCTTTCTAAGGTCCAAGACACCTAGTATGATGACCCGCCCTCTTCCTATTGGTCCAAGAGTATTGATGTTCTTTCTAAGGTCCAAGACACCCAGTATGATCACCTGCCCTCTTTCTATTGGTCCAAGAGTATTGATGCTCTTTCTAAGGTCCTAGACACCAACCATGATGACCTGCTCTCTTCCTATTGGCTCCTTATGCATCATGTGGACCATAATTCAAAGGTTTGTTTAAGCTACAGCGTCTATGCCCTTGCTAACAGAGGGATTTCAGGCCTTCCCAGGACATGGGGCAGAGGGCACAGTTTTGTCAAATAGTATCAAAATCAAAAATTAGTGGCAAGCGGCCTAATTTCATCAAAGTCAACCATTTCCCCCAGCTTCTCTGCCCTGGTAGAGAAAAAAATCCAGTAATTATTAAACGGCTTGTATTGGCTTTCAGACTTCCATCTGTTTATGTGGGAGATTAAGTTTGTGGTTCGTCCCCCTGGCAAACTCGTTGCTTTCTATAAACACAGAGAAACTCCGTTTACAATATGTTTTCCCTGAACGTGAACATGTCACCGTAATCATCACACAAGGATTTCCCCGCTGATCTCTCATATTAGAGACCACTGATATTTATTTCCCATTTAATGACCCTCTTTATTATAGCAGGGTAAGAGTAAATATGGACACGTAACTTCTCTGGTTTTAATAAAGAAGCTTTAGTGAATAACCTCATTTTTTTTTCCACGTCCAGGAAGGTGGGAAGATAAAGACATTTACACATGTGGGAACACGCGGCGCCTTGATAGAGATGGAGAGTCAGGGGAAATAAGGCTATTCGATTTCAATTTGATATAATTCAATTTGACGTAATGTGTCCTAAAGCCCGCCACATTATTGGCTAATGCCCTTTAACTGATAGAAGACAAAGTTCGAGGGATCCTGCTGGGAGCCGAAGAAGGAGGCGTCTTCACAAAGCATTCCAGTGTAATAGATCCTTTTGAGCAATATTGCATTAAAGTGAGTGAAACAGGAACAATCTGATAAGGTGTTTTTTAAAGGACCGGGCAGTAATTAGAGCCATGGATAATGCCAGAGAGGTGACATGGGGAAATTGCTTAAAATTGATTATTTGACAGGCTGACATAAAATAAAGTTGTTTTATATGGAACAGTAAGCACTAAATCAGGCGACGTCTGGTGACCCTTTAAATAAGCGGAATTAATATTTTATAATATGATTTCCTAATCTGCAACTATGCCTGCAAACAGAATGGATGTGGCACAATATGGTGATTATCTGAACCAATTTTTCACTTAATTCTTACTTTGATATCCAGGTGAGTTATGCATTTTACTTATGCCTGCAGCTAATAAGAATGTAAGTAAAAGCTTTAAATAGCGATACAACTAATATCATTTAATGTTCAAATGAAGTACAGCAAAGGGTGCTAATGAACAAGCTCCTGTAGTCCTGCAAGTCGCCAGCAGAATGGAATTATATTTTTCTCATTCATGTTTAGCTCAGGCATATTGTTGCATTGTGATTTTATTTTGCATATGTTGTACTAACAGAGAGAGGTAAGGAGGTAAGGAGCATGGACTGATTACAGTGTGTAAGGACCATGGACTGATTACAGTGTGTAAGGAGCATGCACTGATTACAGTGTGTAAGGAGCATGGACTGATTACAGTGTGTAAGGAGCATGCACTGATTACAGTGTGTTGCCACACCCTCCACACAACAAACCACCTCAGGGATAAGAATCTGAGGGCAGCTGTGTGGGTGATACCTCAGCACCACACCACTGAGTAGAACAGTGTGAGTTTTTTTCCCAGTGGCTGGAGGGTCAATCCTAGCACTAACCCCCAAATTTTCCTTGAAAGCTAGAGGACTGGATATAGATTGAGAACATAGCTAGGACGAAGCGATTGCAGACTAAGGGCCGTGCTCAAGGGCCCAATGGCGTAGAATCAGTCCCGGCATTCACGGGATTCAAACCTGCAACTTTCTGATTACTGGAACAGATCCCCAGTCTCTGAGCCACTACTCCACCCACTCCAAGCAAAGGCAGACACTGTAACAGGTGGAAATAGGGAAGATGGGAGTTTATGTCTCACAAATGTCAGGATATGCTGATAGACAGCTAAAAGTATGTAATGGAAAGAACGAATAATATTGCGAAAGGAGAGTTTTTGTCCATTCCAAAGAGGTGAGGCTGGGCTGGTTACACCTTACAGGCAGCATAAGCAATCGGCGAAGGTGCTGCTGGATTAGGGGGGGTGCAAAAAAGCGAGAAAAAACAACAGCAGAAACAGCTCTGTTTGTACTCCACGAAATTACAGTTATTCATGCTAGTTTTAATATTTCACTACTTTCCCCTTGAAACTTTTGCTAGCTACAGTAGTTAGCAACCAGATAACCCGTGCTACTGAAATGTTTGCCATATAAATAAATTGACAAAAATTGTTTTCCGTTGGGGCTTGTGGAGGGGCACCAGAACACCCTGGGAGGGGAAATCTGACAGGTGGTAATTCCATCCAATAATGATGAATGTTAGTTAGGCTTTCAAAACATCATATTTGTGTGTAAGACAGTATCCGTGTGTTTAATATGTGTGTGTGTTAAGTATATATTATGTGATAAAAACCTGTTATTTTGACACTGTAGAATAAAATTCTAAAACTACAATTTTAGAAAAATCTACGACTGCAATCAAAAAAAACAAAAAATGCCAAAAGTCTTGCTTTTTGTTTGGTTACTTATGGTTAAGCTTAGAGCTGGGTGGGGGTTAAGGTTAGAGCTGGGTAGGGGTTAAGGTTAGAGCTGGGTGGGGGTTAAGGTTAGAGCTGGGTGGGGGTTAAGGTTAGAGCTGGGTGGGGGTTAGGGTCATCATCGTTGGCATTAGAGCTTTCCCCATAGAAATGGACGGATGGTCCCCACAAAGATATGAATACAAATGTTTGTGTTTGCATGTTTGAGCCAACACAACATCACATCATAAAATATGGCGTCAGGATCAAGTCAGGTTGGGTCTGAGAATTTTCATTAATATTCATGCTTGGGCTGGGATAGGCCTGACTGACAATTCAAGTCCATGCAGATCTCTACAATCTCCATCTTAAATCCTGAAATACTAAACTGATGCTAGATGTACTTCTTCCACTGACTTTCCACAGAGTCATTACTTCTGAAGGATAAGCTTCTTCAGACTGAATCTGAATGACTGGAGCAGACAAACTGAGGAAGCAGGGGACTCATGCAGGCCGGAATCATTTATGCAGCTTCTTGCTTTGATTATGGTGACAATTACGTAGCTGAAATGATTTGCCATCTTTTGATGTTTGGTCACGGTACTATGTTTTGCCACATGGAGCCGTTATAAAAATTAGTTAAACATCTTTTGGAGCACAGCTTCTTTTGAACGGACAGGAACACCAAAAAGATGAAACAGAATCATTCGCAACACAGTTTAAAACCTTATTTGTACGTTATTTTATTTACATTTTCAATGGAGGTCACCTGAAACACAAACGGCCTACTCGAACATGCCTTCTTCATTTAGATCCTTTCTGTCCTACGTTTCATGCTTTTCATATCCCCTTGAAGAAACGTGATGCATGTTAACCCTTAAAACACCCCCCAGGTGTGCAGGATGAAAGAGAATCTACAGGTAATTGATTCTAATGCGGGACAGTCATTTCATGGTTGTTCGGGAGATGAAACTTGTTTTTTTGTGTCTGAGTGTGTGTTTTGAGTTTACATCGAAAGGATTAAAGAAATATTTCTCGGTTAGAACAAGCAGGCAATGAGAAACACATGGTATCAGGACGTGACCACTTGCGAATCGAGCCATTCCTGTCTGTGAATTAGGCTGAGAAGGTAGTAGCAGGGGTAAAGTGGGACTTCTTAAAAAAAAAAAAGTTTCTTGACAATACGACCAGTTATTATCACCGTCTGTGACTCAGCAGGAGTCAGTACCTTCCATCCCTAGCCACACACAGCGCTAAATACCATAGACATATCTTAGACTGCCCACAAATAAATCGTCCTCTCCGATTCCCAGCCATGAAAAGCCGGAACTCTGCGTGGGATCAGAGGCATTCCGGTACACTTGTGATGCAATGCATTACCGGGGCCTGATCGGGAAATCTCAAATCATCGCAATCAGCTCTTGTGAAGGACCCAGCTTAATCTATGATTCATTGCACTTCCATGCTTTTGAACGGCTGACTCAAAAGGCATCGAAGGTTATGCGCTGGCGAAGAAAATAAACCAGGAGTAGAGTTTGCTCGGGGATAAGTTATTACTAATTATGTATCATTTGTTTCCCACATGAGAGTTTGTAGATGTGCATTATAGCTTCTTTCTCAGATTTTCTATCTCTCTGTATGTCTTTCTTTTAACAGTCCAGTGACATACAGTGAGGTTCACTGGCATTTATAGTTAGTCTATGGTATCTGTGTGCCCTATGTCAATCTTGAGTCCCGTCCTGGGTCTATCCCCACCTTTATCCATCCATCTGATGCCTGGACTGTTTTCAGTCCAATCAGCAACTATATTCCAATAGCTATTTTGAAAAATTTTAATCTGATTTCTGACTACATCATAGCACTGACACAGCTCCCATAAAGGCATAAAAAAAATGTCCAAATTCACATATCAGTTCTGGTTCTAAAAGGTCTTAGTGCCATGACTGGTTCAAGTCTTAGTTAGAAGGCAGTGGTCACTTTGATATCATTGAAAATGATCAAATAAACCACCATGACTTGTGAAGTTCCCCAAGGCTCAGTTCTCGGACCACTCTTACTGAATCTCTCATGCTCCTTCTAGGCCAAACCATGAAAAATAACAATGTAGCCACTACAGTTATGCAGATGACACTCAGATATATTTAGCAATCTCGCCAAGAAACTACAATCTCATAGATCATCTGTGTCACTGCATTGAGGAGATTAACAATTGGATCTGCCGCAACATCCTGCTAATTAAGTAAGGATTAAATGGAGGTCATTTTATTTGGCAATAAAGAAGAAAGACTTAAGCTGCTCCACAACTGTTTTTAAAGAGCTTCTGCTTGTTTGTAAATCACTTAATGGCTCAAGACCAAAACACATCTGACATGATGGAAGAGTGCAAACCTAGCAACACCTAGAGTTACATTTATGCATCGTGTGGTAGTATTTTACCACTGTGCTACTCAAACCAGGAATAAACTCAATAAAGATCTCAGACATACCTCAAATGTAGCTATTTTAAGTCCAAAATAAAAGTCCATCTATTCCCATGTGCCTTTGATTAAGTACCTCATCTTAAGGACTATAATTGTAATGTATTTGATTTTTTTAAATTGTTTTATTTTATGTTTCTTATTATTTGTCCTGCAAGTTTCGTATTTCCATTTTCTCTTTATTCTGATTAGTTTTAGACATATTCTTAAAATTGTGAGTGTTAAATTTACCTGTAGTTAATCGTGCTCACGTAAAGTACTTTGAATGACCTGCACATGAGACGTACTATCTATATAATTTGCCTTGCCTTACAGATGTATGAACTACAAAATGAGACAAGGGGGGCATTAAGGGTTTTTACATTCTGCTACAATAATGATAAATTAAATTAAGCTAGCAAGCAGGATATTAATTTAATATAAAATTAATATAAAACTCAAGACATTTTGCCTTTTATTTAAGTGCATGGTGGGTCATTTTTCCAGAAGCATTCAAATTGATGTATTATTTTGTAGCAAGTACAAAGTAGAATATATATACAAATATATATACAAATAATACAATAATATGTATTAATGTAATAATATGCATATAATGTGTGTGTGTGCGCACCCATCTATCTATCTGTCTATCTATCTACTTTCCCACACCATTTAAACAAAAAAACCCTGGCTATCAGTGCAATGTGCCCTTGAGTTGGATCTGCAGGGTGACGCACGTCAAAATAAAATTCACCTTTGAGGCACCCCAGTGGTGTATGGATTCAGGCCCGAGCTGAATCGCATGCTTCCCTATCCGTCGCCCTTGCTTGAAGGGGTGATTAGGGCAATTACTGGCCTCAGCCATGCATTTACTTGCGGCGCCTCAGAAACGCAAGCAAACAGTCCCCCCTCCCTCCCCCCCCCCCACATATGTGTTTATCGTCTCTGCTGATGCGTCGCCGTCAAACCACGACCCATCCTCTATTTCCCTCTCCTGCATCTTTAGAAATTCGAGTCATTGCAAATGATTTTTACAGCAACTCTATTAACTCCATTAAATCTCACAGCTATCCTCCAGCAATAAATAGAAGGAATCCTGTGTTTACCCATTTACTCAAAAGAAAGCAAATTCCCCATTGCCTCCGCTGCCTTTAACGCCTCGCGGAAACTGCCGCAGTGCTAAATGGATATTTGTCAAAAACGAAAACTCAAGTAATAATAATTACATGAAATCTATGCAGATCTTGGAAGGCTGTCAAATTGGTTACATTCTGCACAGAACCCAAATAAAAGTGACGAGAGTGCAGATCATTCAGGGCAATTTAATGTTTGTCATGATGTTTCCATCCTTTTCATGTCCCATTTATGTATCTCACCAGTAATTAGTTTGCCCTCAAAGAATAAAAAAAAAAAATACTGGAAATATGCGAAGCAGCTAGCCAAAGTCAATAATCTCTCAAGCTGCTAACATGTGGGTTAGAAAACTAATTGCATCCAGCAAAATCGAATGGCAAGACTGTGAGTGAACGAGTGCCACGCGGTCTGCTGCCAAACGTCGCTTTTCTCAAGTCTGGTCCGTGAAGTTACCTAGGTGGGAAAAATAATGTTTTCCTGATTCGACAGGCAGAATGATTAGTGATGGTTTATTAATAGTTAAGGAGCAGACCTTATGTTAGTGTTATCAAATTTTGTTTTGTGTTACAGTCTTAATAGACGCTGTATGGAAGAGGCTTATATTCTTTTCAGACTTCTCATGTTACATACGGCATGACATGTGATGGACTGACCAGGGTCTCCACTGCCTTCCTAGAAGGAGCTTTTAGCTCATCACAGTCCTGTTCCCATATAAGCAGTTATAAGAGCCAGGGGAATCAACGGATGGATGGATTTACATTTATATAGCATTTCCTCAAAATACAAAAAGCACTATATGGACCCAATGAGGGGGGGCGGCTTCAACCACCCCCACTGTACCCCCACCGGGATGATGCGACGGCAGCCATTCTGCACCAACACGCTCCCCAGACAGCAGCTAAGGTGGTGAAGGGCCAAGAGAGGATTCAGCAATTAGATATAGGGGATGATTAGGAGGCCAGATTTGAAAGGACTACAGTGGGCAGTTTTAGCTGGACATCGGGGTACCAGACCTACTCTTTCGAAAGACGCCCTGGGATCGATTATGTCCTCAGGTAGTCAAGCCCTCAGTTTTACATCTCACCTGAAGGGTGGCACCATTTTTACAGCACAGTGTCCCCGTCACTGCACTGGGATCCACACAGACCACAGGACGGGCTAACCTGTTGGCCACACAAACATTTCTTCCAGGTGGAATATTTATGTGCAATAACAACATTCATTAATATTGTACTGGATGTTTTATCCCTGCAGGAGAATAATGATTCTCATTTTATGTCATCATCGCTTTGCCATGGAGTTAGTCACTTAATTACAGCTGTTTTCTCGTAAATGGGCCAGGAGGCTGGAAATGGAGGAAGGTAACGTATGCAGGTTGTGTGCCTGGTGACGATTTACAACAGCAGAGCCCACAGAGAAGGAGAGCCGCCTTACAATACGCAGATCTGCACCACACCTCTCCACCACTGATTGCACCCATATGCACATTCTCAGCAGACGCCATCACTTGTTTTCATAAGCCGGAATGTGCGAGAAAACGTAGCCTTTCACTCACTGCTTTTTTCCCAATGTCCCTCTGGTGGACATCGCTGATGAACTTCATCTCCGGCTCTGTGCATGATGCGATTGGCCGGCGGCACCAGAGAGGGCGGGCCTTTTGAGGTCTGGCATCCATTAAGCGGTGAGCGCGGGAACCAGGAGGCAATGGGTCAAGTGGCTTCCCAGCATTCCAAACTATCTATTTTTGTTCCCAATCAGCTGAACAGTCCCAAAACCTGAATATCAATTTGAAGTTCGAGTGACACAAACACATTTTTACAAAAATATACACCCTGACAGACAAACAGACAGAACTAGGAAAGACTGACTGTTCACTAGCCTCAGCGTAGCATTCATTTCTTTACTCCAGTGTTTCCCAAATTCGGTCCTGGGGGACCAATAGCCAGTAGGCGTTTTTGCTCCCTCCCTGCTCCCATTAAATATGGACTGTCTGGCAGGGAGCTGGGAGGGAGTAAAAATGTGGACTGTCTGGCAGGGAGCTGGGAGAGAGCAAA